>PVJC01001351.1:0-95746 GCA_004026665.1 Murina feae
TATAATATTCTTTATTTCAGTCAGTGTACGCTTAATTTCTAGTTGGCCCTTTATCATATCCTTGAGGGTCTCATTAGATTCATTGAGGAGCTGACTAAATTTATCGGCGGTCTCACTAAATTTATCGGCATTCTCTAGAAATTTCTTGAAAAACCTAATAACCGTGGTTTTGAACTCTATATCCTGTCGTTTTCTTTCCCCCATTTCTGTCATTTGTGGCCTGCTTCTTTGTCTCCGCATTTTGGCTGCGTCCCTTGTTGAGTTAGGCGATCACTGAGAGGGATTAACCTCTAAGCCACTTGGTTATGAGAGTCAGCTGTGTCTACAATGGGAGAACTTCTGTGCTGGAGACACCCTTATGGGGCAAGAGTTGTTTCAGTGGGGCTTTTATGCTCACTGCATCTGCCCCGAGTTTGTTCCTTGTGGATCTGTTTTGTTTAGGTTAGTCCCACTCTGGCCACTGGGTTAGGCTGGCTCCTGTATCTTTAAGGAGGTGTTGATTCAGCCTTTGCCTTAGGCTACTCAGTCTTTTATATGCAAAAGCCTCTGATGCAGCTTGGGAGGGGCGGGGCCTCGGGGAGTTTGCAGGGCAGGGCGGAGCAAATAGCTATGGCGCTTCTCAGCCCTGCGCTGAGAGACACCAGGTCTCTGTGTCCCACGATAATTGCTGCAAGCAACGCTGAGAGAAACCCGCTTTGGATTTCCTCCTGGTGCCAGTCAGTCCCCCTTCTCTGGGTGTCTGGGTCCTCAGAAACTCGCCTGGAACTGGAGTTCAGAGCCGCTGGGAACTTGCGGCTCTCTCCGTTTTGGAAAAGAACCTTGTCCTCCGGTGCCAGCCCTTTTCCCGAGCCCCGTGCATGCGCCTCCGTACCTCTGTACTTTGCTTCCGCTGCTCCTCTGAGTCTCAGACTCTTTTCTAGTTGTAGGATTTTCACTCAGCCAGTCTTCCTGTGGGTGCGAGTGGTGTCCATGTGTTCTTTTCATGGTTTTTCTGAAATAGTTTTTCACGGCTGCATTTACGGTGTTTACCTTATGCCGCCATCTTGCTGTCTTCTCCTGAAATTTTTATTCATCCTTCTTCCTTAAGCAGAGTTTGTGAAGAAACAATTACCTCTACTCTATCAGAGTTCTAGATGCATTTGTGTTTCAGAGAATTTGTCACCTCTTGTAATTTCTCTCAAGTAGGCTAAGGTAAAATGTGAGACTTTCCTCCATTATCATGGCATGAATACAACTGTTGCACCACTTTCTTCCTTTCTTGCCCTACACCATCCTCCCCACAGCAGGGCCAGACTAGTTGGTGATTCCAGCTGCTCTAGTAGAATAACTGTAATGAAGCAATTTGGTGCTGTGTTTTTGTGTGCAGCCTATGGGCTATGGGCCTCGAATGCAGCAGCCTTCCAACCAGAACCAGTACCTTCCCCAGACTCCGTTCTCAACACAGGGAATGAATGTAACGAATATGCCTTTGGCTCCGCCTGGAGGTCAAGTACCAGTATCTCAAGTATGTCTGACAAATGGATTTTCTTAACTTGGTTTTGTGATTGTTGAACCTGACTGAATCTCTGGTCTTGGTTTTATCCAGGGAAGGGTGGCAGCAACAGTGGATAAGAGTAGATGATTTTTTTTTAAGTCTTTATTTAAGTACAGTATAGCTCTAGCAGGTTTGACTCTAGCAGGTTTGGATAGAGCATTACCCTGAGGACTGAAGGGCCCTGGGTTCAATTTTGGTCAAGAGCATGTACCTCAGCTGCAGGTTCCTCCCCAGTCCAGGCCCCTGGAGAGGGCACATGCAGGAGGCAAACAATCAATGTGTTCCTCTCATATCGATATTTCTATCTTTTCTCTCTCCTTCCATACTCTTTTCTAAAAAAGATGAATGGACAAATGTCCTCAGTGAGGATTGAAAAATAAACAGTATAGACATGTGGTATTCTGAACAACGAAGTGAGTACTCTGTGACATAGCCATGTTAATTGTTGTAAACCAGGAAAGAAATTAAATTGATAGTATTATCCATTTTTAAAGTAGTGAACACATTAAAATGAAATCTTTGTTACAGCTGCTGTGCAGAAAGAACTCTAGCTGAAGAGAGCTTAGGAAGGCCAAAATCTACTGTATGTGTGTACTCACCTGTTCCATGCCCCTGTAGAGACTGAGGCCATTCAGCTGAATTTTTTGACGCTTACTTAATTGTACTATATTATCCAAAGATATATGCCCCCAATAACAGTTTTTATCAAATTTTTAAATGGAGGCATTCATTGCCATTTTTGTTTAATCAGTTTGTGTCCTTAAATGCATGTATCCTGCCTACGTAAATATTGCTTTAATTCTCTTCTTAATTTCCATCTTATGTTTCTCATTTTAACAGGCACAAATGTCCAGTTCTTCCTGCCCTGTGAACTCTCCTATAATGCCTCCAGGGTCTCAAGGGAGCCACATTCACTGTCCCCCTCTCCCTCAACCAGCTCTGCATCAGAATTCACCCTCTCCTGTACCTAGTCGTACTCCCACCCCTCACCACACTCCCCCAAGCATAGGGGCTCAGCAGCCACCAGCAACAGCAATTCCAGCCCCTGTTCCTACACCTCCAGCAATGCCACCTGGACCACAGACCCAGGCTCTACACCCACCTCCAAGGCAGACACCTACACCTCCACCTACGCAACTTCCTCCCCAAGTACAGCCTTCACTTCCTGCTGCTGCTTCAGCTGACCAGCTGCAGCAGCAGCCTCTCTCACAGCAGAGTACATCGGCATCTGTTCCCACCCCGACGGCACCACTGCTGCCTCCACAGCCTGCCACTCCAGTAAGCAGACTTGGGTTTAGACGGAATTGTTTCAACTGTACTGTGGTGTTGAAGTGCTTCTGTGCTGTGTTAATTCTCTTGTCTCGTTTCATCTCTTGTTGTCTGCCCAGCTAAACTATATTCGACTTTCTTTTTTTCTTTCTTACTTTCCCTACCCATTTCACATTTCTTTTTTCCTGTTGTAGTACCTAGCATAGATGTAGTTCAGAGATTTTGTTTAGGTCTGATGTTGACCATGCTGTTTTATGTTGTATCTGAGGCTTTAAGACATATAAGGGGCACCATGAGGGGGGAGACTCAAGTACATTTATTATACCCACATGAATTTTAAAGAATCTTTTTCAAATAGTCTGAGCTGCAATATATGAGGGCAAATGAAAACAAAACCATGGATTTATGAGTGTTTGTGGTCCTAGCCAAGGTTAGAAAATTATGATCTAAGATGAGAAAAGCATAGGCTTAGAAGAACTCGTAACCTCCTTGTGAGAGGCTCGTTTTCTATATAGTAGACATCTAAATTCACATCTTATAGTTGCATCCTTACTAACAGAACTCGATGGGGGAAGACTTAGAACCTTCTACTTGATCACTGATACTGTTTTCATTCTCTGCCAATATTAAGCTAAAAGTCTACTTTATAAAACACTGTTCACTAGTGACTGGTTCATCCTGGCCTTTGATGGGCAAGAGAGGGCAAAGTGCAAAAGGAAACTTGATTTTATTCTATGTAGGTTAGTTCCTGAAAATGCTAATCTCTTATTATTTGTTTCTTATTGGAAGACTTAGGAGAATGGACATTTACCCTTCAGAATGTGACTATTCTAAACAGCCATGCAGTATGAGGGTTCATTATATTCTGCTTTTCTATATATTTGAAATGTCCTAATGAGAAGTGTGAAAAACAAAGTAAGATAGGCAGTCATCCTTTTTTCTTTTCTCTCCATTTCTCTATAAATGTGAGCTGCTCTAGGCAGTCACCTCTGAGACCTTCACCCCTTACACTACCACAAAATGAGAATCACCAAAAGCCAGTTGATGGCTCTTTTATGTGCAACCGGTCAACCAGTATTTTTAAGTCCTAAATCTCCTGTTCTAAACATAATTTACGCTGGCCAGAGTTACTCGGTTGAGCGTCATCTCGTGTACCAAAGAGTTGCTGGTGCAACTCCCAGTCAGGACACAAATTGGGTTATGGTTTTGATCCCCAGTTGGGGGACATATGGAAGGTACCCAATCCATATTTCTCTCTCGCATTGATGTTTCTCTTTCTCCCTCTCTCTAAGCATATCCTCGAGTGAGAGTTTAAAATAAAATAAAGCCTGATTTATTACAAGGGGATGAAATAGGCAGTAAGTGAAAGCTCTATTAAAGGGTGTAATGATACCAGCTAGAAATAGGGGGTTAACTATGCCATCCTATTGTGTAGCTTAAATTCTGGTTGTATAATTGGCAAATTTTTTGTGTCGTCCCCCCCTCTCTGCCCAGCTTTCCCAGCCAGCTGTAAGCATTGAGGGGCAGGTGTCAAACCCTCCATCTACTAGTAGCACAGAAGTGAATTCTCAGGCCATTCCTGAGAAGCAGCCTTCACAGGAAGTGAAAATGGAGGCTAAAATGGAAGTGGATCAGCCAGAACCAGCAGATACTCACCCAGAGGATATTCCAGAGGTGAGAGTAGGGCAATTACTGTGATTTGGTAAGGAACTCAGTCTAGAAACCCAATTAAACATGTTACAGGAACGTATTCTGATAATTAGATCTCATTTCATTGATTTCCATTTGAAAAAAAGGGTCTTCAGATACTCGTGGGGCGGCTGGGAGAGACGGCATAAGTCAGTCAGTGATCTTTACTGCTTCCAGTTGCATGTCTTTGGAATACTAAAATACCTACCTTGCCTTTTAGACTAAAGCAGAAGACTGTAAAGTGGAACCTACAGAATCAGAGGAGAGAGGCACTGAATTAAAAACTGAAACAAAAGAGGAGGAAGACCAGCCAAGTACTTCAGTTACCCAGTCATCTCCAGCTCCAGGACAGTCAAAGAAGAAGAGTAAGTCTCAAACTCTGTGTTCCTGAAGGCAGGGAAAAGCAAAGAACTTGAGAAGAATGGGATTAGGCTTTTGAACCTCGGAAATAGACTCTAATGTGATTTCATTAAGATTGGAGCCCTTGGCCTGGTCTTTTCATTAATGTTAGAAAAGAATTTATTTACTTACTTATTTTAAGGTATATTTCCTTCCTAGAATTACTGGGTCAGTCATACCCATCATTTCTTCAGGGTTGGGTGGTTAACACTGTCAAAATTGTATTTTTCAGAGGAGAGAAATTAATATTCTTGAATGCAAAAAAAAAAAAAAAACAGCAATAATAACATTGTTAACCTACTGTGTACCAGGCATTATGCCACACAACTGCATTGTCTCATTTGATAAGTTTATAAAAACTCTGATGCTGTTGATCCCATTATACAGGCAGGAAAACTGATGCTGAACAAGTAACTTGCCCCAGCTTACTCAGCTGCTAAGTGAGCCCAGGTCAGCTATGCAAAGTCTCTGCTTTGAACCACCTGCTGAATATTGGTGAATCAAGTCGACC
Source organism: Murina feae (assembly GCA_004026665.1). Lineage (NCBI taxonomy): Eukaryota > Metazoa > Chordata > Mammalia > Chiroptera > Vespertilionidae > Murina > Murina feae. The sequence continues at coordinate 5,403 of PVJC01001351.1, forward strand.
AAGCAGTGCTGCTTAACACAGTGTTAGACTCAAACATTCCCACCGAAATTAACTAGTGCAGGGCTAGAACTTCCGTGACTCTAGTGGCACAGGCAGGGCTTATCTCAGGGGAGAGTCTCCTGGCTTCTGGAGAGGATGTTTATCAAAGTGTTCCATTAATGTACTTTAAAATGTTGGGGTTAAAAAATTATTTTCACTTAAAAGTAAGGTTGTATATATAGGTGATTTGTTTTAATGTGGGCTGCAACAAACCCAATCTTACTATTCGAATTCTCTTTAAAACAGCTAATCACACAAATTTGCTCAAAATCTATTTTGAATACAAACTAGTATGAGAGACAAGAGAAGCCATCTGTTTGTCTGATTTTTCTTTTATGGCAGCCCCCATAATGAGGTGAAAAATACCTGAAGTGCTAACATAAATACCCTTCTGAAGATAAATTTTATTTGTAAATAGTAGAAATAAGTGTAATTTTAATGCTCAAAATTGGACCTTTTATGGCTAGCTTCTTGAATGACAGCTTAAACGGATTCCATTTGGAACACACGTGCAACTCTTTCCTGACTTTTGCAAAACACACTTGAACATAATTTGGTAAACTGAGTCCAGTGTACTGGCAATAACAATTTAGCCTGTTTCCTTAGATTTGAACCTAACATTTGCCATTAAAATTGTAAATATGTCTTCCCATGAAGGACTATTCTTTGAGTGCTTCTGATGCCTTCAGCAATAAGACAATACTGGATCTAATTTCTAGCTTGTTAAATACTGATGTTGTTAATGAGTTCTTTCTATTCTTACTTGATAGCATTCTCCTCCTTGTATATTATTTTGACAAGTCTTTTCATAAATTTTTGGAAGGTTTGGAATTCTTTTTCTACTTGGTCAAGACCATCTTAACTACCCTGGCCATTGTGGCTCAGTTGGTTGGAGCATCGTCCCATATACTGAAAGGTCATGGGTTCCATTTCCAGTCAAGGCACATATACCGAGGTTGTAGGTTTCTTTCCGGATGGGGCACATATAAGGGGCAACCAACCTGTTTCTCACATTGATGCTTTCGTCTCTCTCTCTCTAAAATCAATGAATGGATCCTTGTGTGAGGGAGAAACAAAAAATCTTAACTAAATTTCTGACTGAAAAATTAGCTGAGCCATAAAAGGTGTTTAAGGGTTACAAGACATGGTGTTTTGAAGGTGCTACCCACTGTTAGTGATACTTCCATGGGACACCATAGGCATTTTTGTGTTTTGTGATTCTCGAGATATATTCATAGCTTTGACTTGAACTTTTTCTCTTTCTATGGTTAATTGGTAACTAATTTTAAATGTACTCTTAAGTTTTCAAACCAGAAGAATTACGCCAGGCACTGATGCCAACGTTGGAAGCACTTTATCGACAGGATCCAGAATCCCTCCCCTTTCGCCAACCTGTGGACCCTCAGCTTCTAGGAATCCCTGTGAGTATGTGGTGGTACTTGTGATTTTTTTTTAACTTGTTAACAGCTTTATTCAGATATAATTCACATATAGTGTGTCATTCGTGTAAAGTATACAATTCAGTGGTTTTGTGCATTCACAGAATTATGTAACCATCACCACAGTCAGTTTTGGGTCGTTTTTATCAGCCCACCAAAGAAAAGAAACCCCATAGCCACAACCAGCCATTCCCATCTGCCTCACAGTCCCCTCTACCAGTTCCCCCGTCAACCACAAGTCTGCTTTCTTGATTTGTCCATTCTGGGCATTTCACTAAATGGAATTATACAGGTACTTGTAACTGGCTTATTTCACTTAGTATAATGTTTTCAGGTTTCATCCTGTTGCAGCACAAGTCGGTATTTCAGTTCTTTTTATGGCCCAGAAATATTCTTTGTGTGGCTATTCCATATTTTCTTCACCATTTTATTTTTTGTTAGACATTTGGGTTGTTTTCACATTTTTTACTGTTGACAGTGGTGCTGCTGGGAATATCCGCATCAAATTTTTGTGTGGTGGATGTTTTTATTTCTCTTGGATATATACTTAGTGGGATTCCTGAGTCATATAGTTTATGTTTATAATTACTGGAGTAGCAGTAATTTTTTTAATGGAAAAGATAGACCCAAATTAGCTTCATCAGCTTTTATTTTTTTAAACTATAAGACCTTAAAGACCTATTTCAATCAGCTGCTATCTTAAGTTCTCCAGAGGATTTTTGTGGAGTTTTTTGTTTGTTTTTTTTTTACTTGATTTCAGAGAGAGGGAGGAGGAGAGAAAAATAGAAAAAACATCAGTGATGAGATTGTCTCCTGCATAACACACACACACCCCCCCCCCCCCCCACTGGGAATCGAACCGTGACTCCTGAGTTCATGGGTGGACGCTCAACTTCTAAGCCACATCAGCCAGGCAGCTTCATCTGCTTTTAAAGTTGTCTTTATACCAGTCTGCTAGCAGGTTCTCTTTGAGGATTTTAAGTAGTATTGAATAAGGCAATGGAGTACTTCAAAGGGTGGAAGTCCGTCAGGAATTCCCCCACGCCTCTGTATTTTTCTGTGGCCTTAGATGGAGCGCTGATGTTGTGGACTTAGTTTCCTTCTAGTACTAAAATGTTAGGGTCTTTAAACTGATTACACATATACTATGTGGTAAAGCACCTGCAGTTGTTTCTGTAGACCATAAGCCTGGCATATGGAAAGTCTGTGGTAGCTCTGTTCTCTGCTCTTCCCTTTGACCTGCCTCACATCTCTGTAGACTAATGATTTAAAAGGGTGTTGGATCAATCAACTCTTCTGAAATATAGACAGATCAAAGACTCAACATTACCTGGAAATTGATGATGATAATAGAAAGATAGGCCATTTACCTTAAATATACTGAGACTTTGGGTAATGTTGCTTGGTTTTACTTGTCCTAGGATTACTTTGAAATTGTGAAGGTCCCCATGGATCTTTCTACCATCAAGAGGAAGTTAGACACTGGACAGTATCAGGAGCCCTGGCAGTATGTGGATGACATTTGGCTTATGTTCAACAATGCCTGGTTATATAATCGGAAAACATCACGGGTGTACAAATACTGCTCCAAGCTTTCTGAGGTCTTTGAACAAGAAATTGACCCAGTCATGCAAAGCCTTGGATATTGTTGTGGTAGAAAGGTAAGAATTTTTGCACAGATAAAAATTGTGTTGAAAACTTGACTCATTAGAATCCTGAATCATTAGATTATAAATTCATCTGGAGTAGGGATTTGATCATAACCTCCTGTGGCTGCATACTACCTGTCATGTACTGGTTTGCCTATGCATACCAATTCACATTAAACTCTTGTTGTCCTGTTGAGTCTTTGGTAAGTCATGAGAGGCTATGACCGCTAAGTCTACTCGCAGTGGTGAAATAATACATTAGTAAACTAGAATTGTTTTAGTTCTGTGAACTGTCTTGGAAACAGCACATTATGATTAACACAAATGAGAATTAAGACTTCACTGACTTGGTTCTTTATTTGCCCATGTAAATATTCTAGCTTGTCCATCAGGCCTGTGTACTGTTTAATGAATGGTTTCTTTTGCAGTTGGAATTCTCTCCACAGACACTCTGTTGCTATGGCAAACAGTTGTGCACAATCCCTCGTGATGCCACGTATTACAGTTACCAGAACAGGTAAGCTTAACCATGTGTGACTCATGATCCATGTGTGTGCTTGTCTAGAGAGTGCATGCACATGGACCAACACACATAAGGTCATGGTTCATGTGTAACTTGCTTGAGAACAACTAACTGTACAGCACAAGTTCTGGTTTTGCAATTTGCCTTTGTAGAAATACACAGTTTTATAGCAGAAAGTAGCCTTGTGTCAATTGTCTGGGCCCTGGCTTATAACAATACTAGTGTCCCAGTGCACGGATTCATGCACATTGAGAAGAAACTGAGTAGAAGAAATATTTTAATATTGCTATTTGCCCTTTCTCTATGATGTTTCCTTTTTGGCAGTAATTACAAAAATTCACTCACTGTTATCTTAACCATGACTAGTCTCCTGATTTCAGTATTGGGGTCTTTACTGTGGGCTCTGAGACAGTAAAGAGCAAGGCTGGTGATGAACACTCTTCTGTATAAAACCAAGCCCATGTTGGTGTTTTTTCTGAACTTGTGTGCTACAGATGCAGTCCTAGCTTTGAAAGAGTCACTTAAACTTTTTGTTTTATTTACAAAAAGTTAGGTGTACTCCCTTAGTGCTTTGTAATCATTAGTATCCATAGTGTTTTACTGATTAAAACCTGGAAAAAGTGGGTCTCAAGTTATTTTAAGCACCTTACGTTCAAAAAAGCAAATAACAACCAGCATGAAACTTCTCATGCTACAATCGTAACATTCATACCATTTTTGTATTTTTAACATCAATCTACATTGTTTATAATCTTTGTACCAAGGAATCTACACACACCACTGCCGTCCTTTTGTTTTTTTAACTATGTCAGTTGATGGTTGCAATCCGTATATAACTGCTTGTGCACACTTTTCATTGAAAAATGTGTGGGCTTTTTTTAAATGTGGCTTCAAGAAGAAAATTTTTTCCAACCCACAGTTGTTTTTGGATTAGTTCTTTTTTAAGAAGTGGGGAGAAGTGTGTGAAAATGATGTTTAGGTAACAGGATGGCAATTATTCTCTCCCCGGTATATTTATTCTCCTTCCTTCTTCTGATTAATTTGTATCAATTAGTATTAATTATTAAAATGAAGGGTGTAGGTCTGTGTAAGTAAAACTTTTATTTGCTGCTTGTGATCCCATTTGAGATATTTAATGCTAATCTGTGCTTTGCCTTGGCTTTCTGCTTTATGTTGTCTTGTCTTGCATTTAATGTTGTTTTGTTATCCTGCAATCCCTCATTTCTTCGTTTGTTTTGTTTTTTGTTTTTTTTTCCTCCCTCATGCTTGTCGTTGTCTGCATTTGGCTTTGATTGCAAACAAAAACAAACAAACAAAAAAAACAAAACCCATACTGTGGGGCCCATAAATCTGCATCATTGAATGTCCTTGTCGCCGTTGATGACCTGCTCTCTGCTCCCGTCCCCCTCCTTGGCCTGCTGTGATTGGTGGCTTCGTTGCTTGGCTTGGGCTGTGTTGTGTGAACGGAACAGTTCACCCCAGTATGGCCTTCTTGCCGACAGGTATCATTTCTGTGAGAAGTGTTTCAATGAAATCCAAGGGGAGAGCGTTTCTTTGGGGGATGACCCTTCCCAGCCTCAAACGTAAGTACCTGCTTTTCAAAAGTGCCATCTAATTTCTGTTTGTTGTCAGGTGGTTATGCTCAGGCTTCTGAATAGTCTTGGATTATGCTGTCCAATATGATCGCCATTAGCCATAGAAAGATGCTTAAATACAAACTAATTAAAAGTAAATAAAATGTAAAGTTGTTTCTCACTTGCACTCGCTACATATTAAATGCTAGTAGACATCTGTGGTTAGTGGCTGCCATATTGGTTAGCACAGATAAAGATTCTATCAGTTAGTGCTGACAGAGGGACTACTACATCAGTACTGAGTGATCATTTTGAGGGGAATTGAACAAAATCTTACAGCCTTCTCATCTTAGTTTATAATACAGAAATCACTATAATTGTGAATAGCATTAAACAACTTTAGGGCTTTGTTAGAGCGACTTAGACTTACAAGTTCTTATTTTTTGGTAAATGCCAAGGAAAAAAATTTCAAACATGTCCCAAACTGCCTCATTGTACTTGACCTTTTGTTTTTGTTAATCCTCACTTCAGTATATTTTTTCCATTGATTTTCAGAGAGAGGAGGGGAGGGTTAGAGGGAGGAAGAGGGAGAACATCAATGTGAAAAAGACATATCGATTGCTTGCCTCCCACACACACCCTGACTTTGGCCAGGGCTCAGAGTAATTCTAATCTCAGATTTAGACCAACATATTTCAAATTTTGAACCGTTTTAGGAAGAAAGAACTGTTTGGTATACTTTTAATATTCTTCAGCTTCTTATTTGGTTTAACCCATAATAAACAAAAGCAGCTCCGCGCACTCCAAAAAAATATGGAATTGTTTTATGTTACTAGTAAAATAGAGCTTCTTTGAAGAACTGATTAATTTTTCCAAATTGGGCTTTTTGAATTTGCACTTTAACTTTAATCACCATTGAAGTACAATTTAGTAGTCAGGTTTTGATCTAGGGAGTAGGTACTAGGTCCCTTGAGCCTTATGGAGATTTTCTGACTCTAGCTAAGTTTCCCTTATGCAGGAAAGGAAGGCAGACTTACTTTTGGCCCTGTGGAGTGTCTTACCACATGTTCCCACAGTGCATCTGTGGCTTTGAAGGGTGTAGAAACCTCCTGATGCTGCAGGAATGCTGTGGACCTGAAAGTCTGTGTTACTAGCAAGGTTCACTTATGATGCTGGTCTTCAGAGTAGCAAGGCCTCAAGTTATATAGAGATGTACTGCTAGACTATAACTAGTAGGAAACCATTTAAATGAGCAAGTGCCCTCATTTCTCTGAAGAAGAATCACAGTAGGCAGAGTTGGAGTTTACCCTGGATGGAGAATGATAAGAGTGTTAGCTTCTGTATTTGTGAGGCTGTCAGCGTGTGTGATGTGTCAGTTCCAGGTGGGTTGGGAGGCCATGTGAAAATTTTTAAAATAAATACTGTAAGATAAGGAATTTTAACCTTCAAAACTAACATGTTTTCTTGATATTGAAGTTTTTTATATAAAAAGTTACTTAACTAGACTTGCCTGAAAAATGAGTATTATTTTTAAATAGTGATTTAGTTGCCTCTATAAACACCATCAGCCTAGGAACATTAAACTATTAAAAAGCAAAAATACATAAAATTAAGAGTAGCAGGCAAGATTTTAAAAGGAAAAGAATTACCTCATGTTTCTAAGTTCTTCCTGGTTTCTCCACTTCCTACAAAGAGAAATAGATTTACTCTAAAGTCCTTTCCAAAAACATAGGTATTCCTTTATGTAATCATGCTTTTTATGTGAGCCAAGAATGTACCTGCTTAATGTGTTTCCTCAGTATATTCTCAAAAGACTTAATAATCCACTTATCATATGAGATTTGTTCCTTGGGATAGAACAGTGGTTAGAATGCTCACCTTTCTACGTCACTTTTTCTCATTGTGTCCCTCTTCTCTCTTTAGTACAATAAATAAAGAACAGTTTTCCAAGAGAAAAAATGACACACTGGATCCTGAACTGTAAGTAGATTTCATTGAATAGTCAGTACACTTTGATTTTCTTTTCTTCCTTTCATTTTCTTGGTTTGCATGGCCAGTGAGATGATTCTATATCCTTAGGCTAAATCTACATACATACAACTAACATGGATGGTAGAAATGTATATATTTTACATTACAGTTAGTATTTGTTTACATTTCACTAAAGCGACCTAATATTGGTTTTGCATAGGCCCAAGGGAAGCACCAAGCTACCTCTGCCCAGGGCCATGTGTTCCATCCCTGTTGTCCTCCACGTTTTCAAACAAGCTCACAGGCCCTCCTTTGTGGTGAGGCCTTTCAAAGCGCTGGCATGTACCGCTGTGGTGGGCATTCCTAGAGTGGCTGGGGTGGTGGCAGACTCGTTTGAAAGCTTAAGCAGTAGGGATCATTTTCACATTTTATTGCCTTTCCAGTCACATTTAAAAATGTCACATTTAATGTCTTTGAAATTTGTTCTACCTGTATTAGTAAAGAGCTTTTAAAAACTTCTAAAAATTATTATTTCGAGTCTTTAGATATTTTGGCTTTTTACTTCCAGGTTTGTTGAATGTACCGAATGTGGAAGAAAGATGCATCAGATCTGTGTCCTTCATCATGAGATCATCTGGCCATCTGGGTGAGACACCAGTATTTTATCTAGACTCTTTTTTTATCATGAGTCTTAATGAGTTTTTGTCTCTGCAATTAATTATATATCTTCAAAGTTACTATCTCTGAAAATTGTACTATGGATTGAGAAAAGCTAATTTAAACCTAGATTTAAAACATTAAATAATCAGGAATCAAATCATTATCTTGTTTGCATGCAGTTTTTTAATCCATATACAATTATTCTACTGGATTTATTTTAAACTAGAGGCCCAGTGCACGAAATTCGTGCACTCAGGGGCCCTCTCACAGTTTGGGAGCCCTGGGGAGGAGCCCTCGGAGGATGTCCAACTGATGGTGTAGGCCCATTGGGGAGAGGGCCTAACCCTGCAGGTGGACATCCTTAGTGCTGCCATGGAGGCAGGAAAGGCAGCCCTGAGCCAAGTTCAGGGCTTCTGGCTTAGTGGCACTCCCCCTGTGGGAGCACCCGCCACCAGGGGGAAGCTTCTGCATTGGGCGTCTACCCCCTGGTGGTCAGTGAGAGTCATAGCAACTGTTTGTTCTGCTATTTGTTCGATTTGCATATTAGCCTTTTATTGTATTGGATTATTTTGTGATTTTTGGTTACACTAAACTAAATGCTTTTTTATTTTTTTATTTATTTTAAGTAAATGCTTTTTAAAGATTTATGAATAGAGGTAATAAGAAATCTCTAGCACCTGGAAACTAGCAAGGAGGTGTTAGATGCAATTAAATTTACCAAATTTTGAATGTTTGCTTATACTGCATTAGGAAAATTAGAAGATACAGATATAAAGGGTGCTAAGGGAGCACCTCTTTTTTCCTTTGAAAAAACATTACACTGAATAGTATATTAAATGGTGGCCCTGGTTAGGATTAGATTTAAACATCTTTTGGGAGATTGGGAAATAAGGTTAATGGTTATAGTAATAAGGTACATAGCTGTTGTTCAGTGAAAGGCAGAGTTGCATAAAGTGACTAGATACAGACTTCAGTTAACTAGCTGTTCTTGGGCCACATGTTCTGTTTCTGAATATTCTGCATATATTTATCCAGGCTGTTCATTATCGCTGACTTTGATGTGGATTTTTGGGGATACTTAACCTGCTACTGCTATGGGCCACGTCTCACTCTGTCCAAGGGAAGGGGATGAGGGGGATAGTCTATGCATCAAGTGACTTGATAGGATGGGGTCTCTATCTGTACTGTCCTCTGCTCTTTTCTTGGATTATTGATGCTGGTTTGAAGGTCACAGGAAAGAGAAGGTTAACAAGTTTCCAGAAAATAACTCAGGAAACTCATAGTAGTTGATGTTTATATGGCTTGTCTTTAGATATGAATTTTTAGTGTTCTCCTTAATTACAGAGTGGGTGAGAATAATTAACAGATCGGCAGTGATTCCAGCAACTTTTTTTAAATTAAATCTTTATTGCTCAGATTCTTACAGTGGTTCCTCTTTTTTTGCCCCTGCCACTATCCTCATCCATAGGTGTATGATTTTTGTCCTGTCTCTTCCTGTACCCCTCTCACTCCTCCCCCCCCCTCTGAAAATTGTCAGTCCACTCCCTTTCTATGCCATGATTCTGTTATATTCACTAGTTTATTCTGTTCATCAGATTATTTATTCACTTGATTTTCAGATTCACTTGTTGCTGTGTATTTGTTGTCACTTTGTTCATAATTTTTATCTTTACCTTTTTCTTCTTCCTCTTCTTAAAGGATATCTTTCAGCATTTCATATAATACTGGTTGGGTGGTGATGAACTCCTTTAGCTTTTTCTTATCTCTGAAGCTCTTTATCTGACCTTTAATTCTGAATGATAGCTTTGCTGGGTAAAGTAATCTTGGTTGTAGGTTCTTGCTATTCATCACTTTGAATATTTCTTGCCACTCCCTTCTGGCCTGCAAAGTTTCTGTTGAGAAATCAGCTGACAGTCATATGGGTATACCCTTGTAGGTAACTAACTGTTTTTCTCTTGCTGCTTTTAAGATTCTCTCTTAGTCTTTTGCTCTTGACATTTTAATTATGATGTGTCTTTGTGTGGTCCTCTTTGGATTCCTTTTGTTTGGGGTTCTCTGCACTTCCTAGACTTGGAAGTCTATTTCTTTCACCAGATAGGGGAAGTTTTCTGTCATTATTTCTTCAAATAGGTTTTCAATATCTTGCTCTCGTTTTTCTTCTGGCACCCCTATAATTCTGATGTTGGTACGTTTAAAGTTGTCCCGGAGGCTCTTTACGCTATCTTCATATTTTTGGATTCTTTGCTTTTTGCTTTTCTGGTTGGGTGTTTTTTGCTTCTTCATATTTCAAATCTGTGACTTAACTCTTGCTGCTGTTGGATCTCTGTATATTATTCTTTATTTCAGTCAGTGTATGCTTAATTTCTAGTTGGTGCTTTTTCATATCCCTGAGGGTCTCACTAGATTTATTGAGGGTCTCACTAAGTTTATCGGTGGTTTCTAGAAAATTCTTGAAAAACCTTATAACCGTGGTTTTGAACTCTGTATTCAGTCGTTTTCTTTCCTCCATTTCTCATTTGTGACCTGTCTCTTTGTCTTCGCATTTTGACTGCTGGATGTCCTATAGGGCTCAGTGGCTCAGCCTCCCCAATTACCTGAGGTGGACACTCTTGGTGCACCCCTTTGGGGGCTTTGTACACAGTCTTGCTGTAGTTAAGCCTTGATTGTTGTTGGTATCACTGGAAGGAATGTATTTGTTGTCACTTTGTTCATAATTTTTATCTTTACTTTTTCTTCTTCCTCTTCTCAAAGTATACCTTTCAGCATTTCATATAATACTGGATGGGTGGTGATGAACTCTTTTAGCTTTTTCTTGTCTGTGAAGCTCTTTATTCGACCCTCAATTCTGAACGATAGCTTTGCTGGGTAAAGTAATTTTGGCTGTAGGTTCTTGCTCTTCATCACTTTAAATATTTCTTGCCACTCCCTTCTGGCCTGCAAAGTTTCTTTTGAGAAATCAGCTGACAGTCGTATGGGTGCCCCCTTGTAGGTAACTAACTGCTTTTCTCTTGCAGCTTTTAAGATTCTCTCCTTGTCTTTTGCTCTTGGCATTTTAATTATGATATGTCTTAGTGTAGTCCTCCTTGGATTCCTTTTGTTTGGGGTTCTCTGAGCTTCCTAGACTTGGAAGTCTATTTCTTTCACCAGATAGGGGAAGTTTTCTGTCATTATTTCTTCAAATAGGTTTTCAATATCTTGCTCTTTTCTTCTGGCACCCCTATAATTCTGATGTTGGTACGCTTGAAGTTGTCCCAGAGACTCCTTACACTATCTTCATACTTTTTGATCCTTTTTCTTTTTTCTTCTTTTCTTTTTTCTTTTTCCTTTTCCGGCTGGGTGGGTTTTGCTTCTTCATATTTCATATCTTTGACTTGATTCTTGCGATCCTCTCGTCTGCTGTTGGATCTCTGTATATTATTCTTTATTTCAGTCAGTGTACGCTTAATTTCTAGTTGGTCCTTTATCATATCCTTGAGGGTCTCTTTAGATTTATTGAGGGTCACACTAAATTTATCAGCAGTCTCTAGAAAATTCTTGAAAAACCTAATAACCGTGGTTTTGAACTCTATATCCTGTCGTTTTCTTTCCTCCATTTCTGTCATTTGTGACCTGTTTCTTTGTCTCTGCATTTTGGCTGCTTCTCTTTCTGAGTTGGTTGATCACTGATAGGAATTAACCTCTAAGTCACTTGGTTATGAGAGTCAGCTGTGTCTACAATGGGAGAACTTCTGTGCTGGAGACACCCTTATGGGGCAAGAGTTGTTTCAGTGGAGCTTTTGTGCTCACTGCATCTGCCCCGAGTGTGTTCCTTGTGGATCTGTTTTGTTTAGGTTAGTCCCACTCTGGCCACTGGGTTAGGCTGGCTCCTGTATCTTTAAGGAGGTGTTGATTTAGTCTTTGCCTTAGGCTACTCAGCCTTTTATATGCAAAAGCCTCTGATGCAGCTTGGGAGGGGCGGGGCCTCGGGGAGTTTGCAGGGCAGGGCGGAGCAAATAGCTATGGCGCTTCTCAGCCCTGCGCTGAGAGACACCAGGTCTCTGTGTCCCACGGTAATTGCTGCAGGCAACGCTGAGAGAAACCCGCTTTGGATTTCCTCCCGGTGCCAGTCAGTCCCCCTTCTCCGGGTGTCTTGGTCTTCAGAAACTCGCCTGGAACTGGAGTTCAGAGCCACTGGGAACTTGTGGCTCTCTCCGTTTTGGAAAAGAACCTTGTCCTCCGGTGCCAGCCCTCTCCCCGAGCCCCGTGCACATGCCTCCGTACCTCTGTACTTTGCTTCCGCCACTCCTCTGAGTCTCAGTTTCTTTCTAGTTGTAGGATGTTCACTCAGCCAGCCTTCCTGTGGATGTGAGTGGTGTCCGTGTTTTCTTTTCGTGGTTATTCTGAAATAGTTGTTTACGGCTGCATTTACGGTGTTTACCTATGCCGCCATCTTGGTTTCTCCCTGATTCCAGCAACTTCTAATCAGTCAGCTAGCTGATGACCTCTCAGGTTTTTGTAAGAAATTCAGCTCAGGTACACATTCTTATGTAACTGCAGGAACAATAAGAATGTACATTTTGCCCTGGCTGGTGTGGCTGTTTGTTGGAATATCGTTCTGTGCATCAGAAGGTCTCAGATTCAATTTCCCATTCAGGGAATTTACCCGGGTTTGATCCCTGTATGGGAGGCAACTTCTCTTTTTCTCTTTCTCTCCCTCTCCTTTTCTCTCTCTCTCATCCTCAGGTGAGCATTTTTTTAAATGTACATTTTAAATCTATTGGTACTTATGAATGTACTCACTTAAATACCTATCAGAAGCAAACAGACTGATAACAAAATTTTGCCAAAAAACAAAATTCCTATCTTAATCTGTAATCCATCATTTTCACATGTAAGGCAGTTTATATGCTCTTTACATTTCTTCATGTCCCTTATTTTTCAATTAGGTTTTCCTTTTTTCTGTGTGAATGGTATCTACAAGCTCTTACTTAACATATTGTTTGTATTAACTCTTTTGTTAACATATTTAGAAATGTTTCTATTTCTCCCAGGTCATCTTTTGAATTTTAACTTTGTACATACCAGTACATAAGCTAGATTATGTAGTATACATTACTTTAAATGTTTCTCTAAGTTTTGTAAGCAAAGTTTTGGTTTACATTTTAGATTTGTCTGTGATGGCTGTTTAAAGAAAACTGCACGAACTAGGAAAGAAAATAAGTTTTCTGCTAAAAGTAAGTTTCACTTTTACAGTACAGCTTGGCAAAACTTCACTGAAGCATAGTTAAGAATAAGCTATCTAAAATGAATTACTTTGTTCCAACCTTATTTAAAATATTTAACCAAATTAAAAATAAATAACTTTTCTATACTGTATGTGCTTAGAGTTGTAGTGGACTTTTTGATGTGAAATTCGTTAGACCTAAGAAAAACATTTCAGGGATCAGGGTTTGTAAAATGGAGACTTTGTTTTCTTGTTTCTGCATTTCTCCATATTTGGACCATTTCTTAATGGGGGCCAGGTGTGGAAATATTTGGCCAGAATTGCCATCCCATGAGTGGTTCTCTTAAGTTTTGTCCATATCATTAATGGGGGCTGCTTTATACCTGTGACTTTTTCAGTTGAGGGTTGGGGGAGGGGTTAAAAATTTTATACTATTAGTATTAAAGTGCCTTTGTAATTCTTTGCTGACCTACAGGTCACTTTTATTCCTGCAAGGTTTCTCGTAATACCAACATTTTTAAAAATTATTTTTGTAGCACTGGCTGTGTGGCCCGTTTGGATGTCATCCTGTGTAATGACGGGTTGCTGGTTCGATTCCCAGTCAAGGCATTATGCCTGGGTTTCAGGTTAGGTCCCCGGTAGGAGTGTGTACAGGAGGCAACTGGTCAATGTCTCTCTCACACACGTTGATATTTCTTTTTCTTGCTCTACAACTTTTTTTAAAATTAGTTTTGCAAATCGAGGCAGACTGCATATGGATATTTGGTCTATTTTTTAACTTCTAAAATTATAAAGTTTTCAAAATAAAAAGTTGGGGGAAATAACATTTAAAAGTATTGACTACCACACTACTGCATATCTTAACTAATAAAAGCGTAATATTAAAAATAACCGTTTCTCTGGGACGGGGGTAAGCCACACCCACTAGCCAATCAGAGCTGCTGTATGCAAATTAGCCCAGCCAAGATGGCAGAGGCCACAGCCCCGGTTTGCGGCTTCTCCGGGGCTTCGGCCTCCGCCATCTTGGGAGCCTCCATCCTAGGAAGGCATCCAGCGCCTTGGGCCTGCGGATGCCTTCCCAGGCGGGAGCCTGGGGGGGCGGGGGCGAATCGGCCGGACCCCCACCCGGGTGGCCATGGGGTGGCCAGCGCCACCTCACCCTCAGCTTCTCGGGCGGGAGCCTTCCGGGGCGCGGGGACGAGTCGGCCGGATGCCCGCGGCCCCCACCCGGGAGGCCATGGGCACCCACCATTGGCTTCCCAGGCCGGTGGCCTGTAGGGTCAGTGGGAGCTGTGGCCGGCCTGAAAACTGCCCTCAGCCCCTCACCCAGGCTTGCCACACCCCCTGGGGTGAGGGTCTCCACTGGGGAGCTTGGTCAGCTTGCAAACAGACATTGGCCCCCTCACTCAGGCTGGCCAGGCACACCAGCAGGTGGACATCCCCAGAGGGGTCTCACACTGCGAGAGGGCACAGGCTGGGCTGAGGGACCCCCCCGCCCAGTGCACAAATTTTTGTGCACCAGGCACCTAGTACACTATAATTGGAATGATTCAGACAATATCAAAATGGCCCCTGTGCAAGGATGAATGCAAATTCATGAAGTCTTCCATGGGGGAAAATGCTTTTGAGTATTGACAACATTGCTTGGTTTTAACAGTAATAATTTTGCATCGTGGTTACTACTGAACTTTTAACTTCTACATTCCTAGGGTTGCCATCCACTAGGCTTGGCACCTTTCTAGAGAATCGTGTGAATGATTTTCTGAGGAGACAAAATCACCCTGAGTCAGGAGAAGTCACTGTTCGTGTCGTTCATGCTTCGGACAAAACTGTGGAAGTCAAACCAGGCATGAAAGCAAGGTATCTACTAATTTTCTTTTTTCTTCTCTGTGGATCCACAGTTGTTCATCCACAGTTACTTTTGATTATTCTAATCTGAATGACGTGTTGTGTTTTTTCCCTCCAATCTGAATTGTGTAGGTTTGTGGATAGTGGAGAGATGGCAGAATCCTTTCCCTATCGAACCAAAGCCCTCTTTGCCTTTGAAGAGATTGATGGTGTTGACTTGTGCTTCTTCGGCATGCATGTTCAGGAATATGGCTCAGACTGCCCTCCACCCAACCAGAGGTCAGGTTTACTAGGGCTGCCTTCTGATGTAGGTGCAAGTTTGTAGTGAGATGAAAAGCAAAATGGGCAATAGAAAATGTTTGATGTACTTGGTTTGGAAATGCAAATTCTCAAGTATAGTGGAATGAAACCAAAAACACAAAGTACTGCTCAGTACTGCTTTTCTGTGGTCATAGTAATAAGAAAAGCGTTGTGAATAGCAGCCTGGAATGGGAAACAAACACTACTTCTCAGAAAATGGGCTTAAATCTAGATAGTACCTTGCTGAGAGGTATGTGAATGAGTGTCATGCAGGTCAGGTAGAAATATGGCTTAGAATTTGTTTCCAAAATAGTATAAAGGCCAGAATAAGAATGCTGCCAGAATATATTTGGATCCATAAATATTTCTATGTTTCAGGCACTACTGGGTGCTGACATTATAATAGAGCCTTCGGCTCACTGAGCTCCCCTAAAGGGTTCACAATCTAGTCATTTAAATACCTGACAATAATACCATGTTGGCAAGGTGAGCTTTAAAAAACATGGAGAGAGAGCGTGTGTTTTTAGCCACGTTGGTAAGAAATCATGTGATGACCTGACTTGGTTTCTTTCTCCCCACTTGTTACAGGAGAGTATACATATCATACCTCGACAGTGTTCACTTTTTCCGCCCAAAATGCTTGAGGACTGCAGTCTATTATGAAATCCTAATTGGATATTTAGAATATGTCAAGAAACTAGGGTAAGCATATTAATGGCATTTTTAAAAAATGGTTTGAATTAATTACCACTGTGGTATTATGGTAAGATATAAATGGAAATATACAAATATATGACCTTTTGCCCTTTTTTCTCAGCTTTGGTTTTCATCTAATAGAATTGGAACCTCACATTCGCAGGAGAGCTTTGATGTTACACCCATCCCAGATTAGTCTTATTTTGTCCAGTTAAGCTGTTTGGTACAATTTTATTTCAGAGTTGATTGCTACTCATTTAGGACCAGAACTTTGAACATTTGCAATGATCCTTTTACACCTGAGAATCAAAACCAAAAACAAAGGTCTGGAGATAAAAATTTGTCAGTCTGGTTCGTTACACTCACCTTGCAGGCTGTTCTTCTCGACAACTTGCATTTTGTTTAGCTTTCTTATTGAAATGGACCTTTTCCCTTTGCATTGCAGCTTTCATTTAATTTTTAAATGCAAATTTGGGGTTTTTGGATACCTCAAGAACCAGCCTCCATGAAACCTCTAACAAGCACTAGGCAATGTGAGCTCCATTGTAACTGCTGTGGGTTATGCTAGTTCTGCCCTAAGAACTTTGACCTAATGCTGGATTATATATTTGTACTGTCTTGAGGGCGAATCATTGGTTTTTCTTTTGACTTCACCTTGTAGTTTAGTGTGGCGTTCTTCCCAGAATGATCATTTTTCTTGAACGTAACCTCTTCGTATTGTTAGTTACACAACAGGGCATATTTGGGCATGTCCCCCAAGTGAAGGAGACGACTATATTTTCCATTGCCATCCGCCTGACCAGAAGATCCCCAAGCCCAAGCGACTGCAGGAGTGGTACAAAAAGATGCTGGACAAGTCCGTGTCCGAGCGGATTGTCCACGACTACAAGGTCAGGAGGAGTGGGGGAGTGAGAGAAGTGGAAATTTACTTTCCTGTTGCTCTGTATTCTGTCACTTAACTGTCTTAAAACCTTCTGTGTGTTCTCCCTCTTCCATGTAACTTACAAAATGCTAATTTTGTAGTATTTTTATTTTGCTTGGATTATTAAGATGACATATCTGGCAAAATGTTTATCAGTTGAATATATCAGTGTTTAATATTCTTTTCTGTAGTCAAACTTTTTCAAAGTAAGAAAAACAAGAATCTTAGATCAGCAAATTTCTGTTTTAAAGATTTGACTAAATGTATTCTTAATAGCCATTTGTTAAAAATAGGGTCTCTCAAAATAAGAATTTGTACTGAATTTCTTACCTGTTTTTACTCTTGGGGAGGAAATCATTAGCTGGGTGTTTTCCCAGTGGCACAACAGAAGCTCTGTAGCCATTTAGTTCCTGGTATTTGTGTTGAACATATCGCTCAGTGAAAGCTGCTGGAACTTCCAAGGATGGGCCTGAGGCAGGCATGCCTCACATGGCGCTGCCTTTGTCATCAGGAATGGTCAAAGCCGCGTGTACGTGGTGATGCCTCTGCCATTGTTCCTGGCGGGATAATTTACCACTCGGCTATATAAAGACAGATAATCTTCCTGCCTTTGTGGGTAGAGGAAAAAGAAAACCAGAAATACTAACTTGAGACAGCCCTTTTACTATTTATGACACTAAATGTCTTTCCTGGGCATGGTGCTTAGATTTTTTTTTTTTTTTTTTTTAATCTCTGCCATCATTTTAGAAGACTTTTTTTGGTAATCTTAACCCAAGGGTATTTTTTCTACTGTTTTGTTGTTTTCAAAGAATGAGGGAATTGGGTGAGAGAGGGAAGAGCGAGAAACATCGATGTGATTGGTTGCCTCCCACATGCATCCCTCTAGGGGTTGAACCTACAACCCAGGTTCATGCCCTTGACTAGGAATCGAACCCATGGACCCTTGAGTGCACAGGCTGGCACTCACCATTGAACTATATAGCCAGGACTAGACATTTTAATCTTTGGTGTTTTTGTATAATACATACCTTTGTTTAAAAAAATGTGTGTGTTTCATTTTGTGCATGGATATTTTCACAGGATATTTTTAAACAAGCTACTGAAGATCGGTTAACAAGTGCAAAGGAATTGCCCTACTTTGAAGGTGATTTCTGGCCCAATGTTCTGGAAGAGAGCATTAAGGAACTGGAGCAAGAGGAAGAAGAGAGGAAGAGAGAGGAAAACACCAGTAATGAAAGCACAGATGTAAGGGCTTTTCATTTTTCTTTCCAACTTGTACCTTGATTCTCATCTATAAACCAGAAGTGAGCATAAACTTTTAACTTGGTCTTCAGTTCTCAGGTGTGAAAGAGCTCTTTAATTTTTATCTTTGTTAATCCTCACTGGAGGTTATTTTGGAGAGTGGAAGGGAGCGGGAAGAGGGAGAAACACTGACATGAGAGAGCCACATCAATTGGTTGCCTCCCCAACTAGGACAGGGAACCTGCAACCCAGCAGGTACTCTTGACTGGAATCGATCCCATGACCCTTCAGTTCAGGGCTGATACTCTATCCATTGAACAACACTGGCCAAGGCTGAAAGACCTCTTTAAATTGGGCATGAAATATTGGCTAAGTTACCGAGGTTCTATTTCTGTGGTTTTAAACCTTCTTAGCATGAGACGCCCTTTGTAAATGGAATCTTGCGGAAGCTGACCATGGAAACAGAAAGGAAACCTTGAATAACTGATATAAATTTGGTAAACTTCAGTTTCTGTGAAAGTCAGATTATGGATATTTGGGGCCTTGCAGGCCATATATTGTCTCTGAATCTTTTTTTTTCCTCTTAATAACAAAAAAGGGCCTGACCACAGTCTGCTAGTCCCCTGTATACAGAGCCTGGTTTTGTAGGAGGATCATCTGAGCTTTTCCCGTCTGTTTACTCATAGCATGTCTAGAATTGCCCTCATTTAGTTTGGCCTTCTAAAGACATCCTTAAATAGTCTGTAGAACTCTTCACAGCCTTTTTATTTAAATTCATTGATTGTTTTTCAAGAGGTTTTTTTTTCAAGTAAGTCCATAAAATTCTACAATGTGAGTGTAAGGCAATGAGCCCAAGTCCTTGGCTCACCACTTCCGCGCACCCTTCACTGCCCCACGCTGCGGCTCACTAGTTTCCTTTCCTCAATTCTGAGATAGGATTGCTGAACCTGAAGGGTCTCCAAACTCAGGACTCTCCTGGTAAAAAAGCTAAGATCGCCATAATGAAGGGTCTCAGTGCAGGGATTCTTCATTGGGAGAAAATGTTTACTGTAAATAACAGCTTTACTGTAAAAACAGAGTATAGAGCATTTGCTTGAAGACATAATATGATCTCTAGTTTCAAAGAAAGGAGTCGTTTTTACCATTATTCCAATCACTTCCTAACAAAATATTTAACATTTTCTTGTCTCCTTTTGCTATCCTGCAGGTGACAAAGGGAGACAGCAAAAATGCTAAAAAGAAGAATAATAAGAAAACCAGCAAAAACAAGAGCAGTCTGAGTAGAGGCAATAAGAAGAAGCCAGGCATGCCCAATGTATCCAACGACCTCTCACAAAAACTGTATGCCACCATGGAGAAACACAAAGAGGTAAGATGGCACCTCCAAGAATAGGAGAGAAGCAGAGCAGAACTTCTCAAAAAACTGCCTACTGTGGTTGGCAGGTACAGTGTGAGCCCCAGATGGGAAATTCAGAACGAAGCAGCCATTTGAATAAGGAAGGAAGGAAGGGGATGGCTAGGGTACATAAGAACAGGAAAATCAGGTTGCTTTGATTTGCAGCTATCATAAATCTAGATAGTGCTGGATTGTGTCTTACACGGTCATGTGCTGCCTACTGATGTTTGGCCAGTGGTGGACTGCATCTACAATGGTGGTCCCATAAGATAATGAAGCTGAAAAATTCCTATCACCTAGCAACATCACAGCTGTTGTAATGTCATAGCGCAACATTGCTCACATTTATGGTGATGTTGGTGTAAATAAACCTACAATGCTGCTAGGCGTATAAAAGTATAGCATATATATATCTAGGTTTGTGTTAAGTACACTGATTTTCACATAATGATGCATTTCTTAGAATATATCCCACTTGTAAGGTGACACATGACAATGGATTTTGAAAGCGTAGTTTATCTTTTTGGTTCATCACTGTTCAGGACATTGTCTTAAACCAAGTTCCTTAGAACACCCCTGGCCATTCCAGTTTGCAGTGGGACTTTGGCCAAACCAATGAATCAAAATGTTGACTGTTGACCTTCCTGAAAGTGAATTGGGAGGTGGAGAGAATTGAAGAAGAAAAGTTAAACTTTCATAAATATACTTGTAACCTCTTCTCAGAAAAGTTAAAACTTTGGAATTATTTCATCATTTAAATTACCTACTTGTGGTAGGATGTGTTAGGATTCTCTTTCCTTTCAACATCATCATTGGTGAGAGGAGAAGTCTTAAAGCAGTGGCTTTCAACCTTCTGGCCCTTCAACACAGTTCCTCCTCATGTTGTGACACAACCATAAAATTATTTTCATTGCTACTTTTTAACTGTAATGTTGCTACCATTACGAATCGTAATGTAAATATCTGATATGCAGGATGGTCTTAGGCGACCCCTGTGAAAGGGTCGTTCGACCGCCAAAGGGGTCATGACCCACAAGTTGAGAACCGCTGTATTAAAGGGTAACTCATGTCAGATTTTTTAATGTCTCTGTTCAACTCTGTTCAGACATCATAATCAAATTCTTACAGGAAGTGGAGCCTAAGCCACCAAGCCACAGTTAGGACCAGTTGAATACTATGACTACTCACCACCAGGGGGCAGACTCTCAACGCAGGAACTGCTCCCTGGTGGTCAGTGCACTCACACAGCTAACCTCCCACCGCCAACCAACCTATGGGGTCCCTTGCCCCAGCACACCAGCCTGATCGCCCCAATCAGGACCTACCGGCCAGCCTCCTGCGGTCCCTCTCCCCAGTCGGCCAGCTGGCCCATAACAACCCTAATGGACCCTTATTGCCGGCCAGGCTGAGGGGCCCCACCTGTGCACAAAATCGTGCACCGGGCCTCTATATAGTTTTCTTTTACTGATTTCAAGAGAGGAAGGGAGAGATAGAAACATCAATAATGAGAAACACTAATTGGCTGCCTCCTGCATGCCCTCTACTGGGGTTCAAGCCTGCAACCTGAGCATATGCCCTGACTGGGAATCAAACTGTGCCCTTCTGATTCATAGGTCAATGCTCAACCACTGAATCACACCAGCTGGACCCCCATGCTTCTTTGTTGAAGCCTAAAGAAGTGAGGTTAACAGGCTAGACTACAATGATAGAGGACTAATACCACTGCCTCAGCCATGCTAATGAAATGGAAGAATTTCTTACTTCTAATGGGTGCCTTTCTGAGATGATAATTAGCTATTTAGAGCAATATGTAGTGTCACAAAATTCTAACATAGCAATTGGAAAAGGTCCTGTTGTGATGGGCTTGACTTAGATTGAACAAAAGTCATAGAACATACCCACTATTTAAGATATAGGCAGTAGTAGTCACCTGTTAGGAATTAAAATCTAAGGTTGTCGATTCAGGCTAAATTCTAGTACTTAGCTAGAGAGCGGCATAAAGTGGAATCAATCATGGTGGTTATTAGAGGGTTGGCCATGGTGCGGATTTCCTAGCGAGTCACCAGCTGGGTTTTGTTCGCCTCTATTTTGAACGGGTTAGGCATTCCCCAAACGCTCTTTCTTGCTTTTGAGTGCTTCCTTTGAGCCACAATCTTAAACCCAATATTACAAAGTCAAATACCCATCACAGTCCTCCCTTCATGCTTTTAACTTCTGGCATCTGTTTGGTATTTGCCTCTACTCAGTGTGTGCTCTCTTCTCCTGTGTCTCTTATCTTAAATGACTTGTTTCATGCGGACATGGCTTCCCAAGCTTACTGTGAGTCTCCCTGCTAGTTTGCACAGGCTTTACTCTCGGGAAAACTGGCGCAGCACAGAGGGCAGAACAGCACCTGCTCACTGCATCCTTGTCTCAGGAAGGTGCCATTTTACGTTTTATTAATAAGAATTTATAGTTTATATACTAATTAACTTCAAACACATATATACCAGCTTCTTATGGCAGCCTTTCCACTAATGATTATGAGAATTAATGGGTGTTGTGTGTTTCTAACTTCCATGAGCAAAAACATTTGCTGCTGCTACAGCAAGGAATAAGGTTTTGCTTTGTTTATCTTTCCCAGCATTTTTGTTTCAAAATTATAGGAAAGTTTCATAAAGGACCTCCTCCCACACCCTTCACTTAGAGTCACCAATTATTAACATTTTGCTACATTTCCTTTATCTCTATTTCAGCAAGTATCTTCTAAAAAAGACCACCACCTCTGCCTGGCCTCGCAATGGTTTCATACTCCGTGTCACTCTATGATGTCTGGTCCTTGTATGATCCAGTTCAGGAGTATGTTGAGCTGCCATGCCTCAGCTTCCCTTATTTTCTTTTATGACATGGGTATTTGGTTGAAGTGTGTAGGCCAATTGTTTTGTAATTTTTTTTCTTGTTGTGGTTAGATTCAGATTAAACCATGGGCTGCATCTTAAAAGTAGACTTTTCTGAGGTGAAATGTCCTGTACCTGACCTGTTTGTTCTTTATTTTAAAGAAATGAGATGAAAAGATCAGGTGTCGATTTTAGGCCCATTGTAGACAATCTCAGAGGAAGACCAGAGACATGTGAAGCAGGAGGGGACAGTATCACTGACCCAGTGTTCGTTGGCCTCACGGGGCCCAGTCTGACTTAGCTGTCCGCTGTTAGTGACCCTGCACTGTGTGGTGCTCTAGTTCCAGAGTCAGAATGAGATCATCTGTTTTGCAGGTTTTCTTCGTCATCCGTCTCATCGCCGGCCCTGCTGCCAACTCCCTGCCTCCCATCATTGATCCTGACCCCCTCATCCCCTGCGACCTGATGGATGGGCGAGATGCCTTTCTCACCCTTGCAAGGGACAAGCACCTGGAGTTCTCATCCCTTCGGAGAGCGCAGTGGTCCACCATGTGCATGCTGGTGGAGCTGCACACCCAGAGCCAGGACCGCTTTGTCTACACCTGCAACGAGTGCAAGCACCACGTGGAGACGCGCTGGCACTGCACGGTCTGCGAGGTGGGTTCCAGGGGCCAGGCCTTCATATCTGAGTGATAGAACTAAAGGAGCTTTTGAGTTCAACCAGAATATGTAAAACTAGAGGCCTGGTGCATGGGGTCCCTCAGCCTAGCCTGCAGGGATCAGGACAGAACCGGTTCTATGATATCCCCTAAGGGGTTCCAGATTGTAAGAGGGTGGTTCTCTGGTGACACACAGTGGAATCAGGCTCCCTCCTCTCTGGTTCTGGTTGCTTCACCTGAGAACTGTAGCTGCCAAGTCACCACAGCTCAGCTGCTCCTGCATTAAGCGTCTGCCCCCTGGTGGTCAGTGCACATCACAGCTACCGGTCAGATGGTCGCTTAGGCTTTTATACATATAGATGCTTTTGAATGATTTCAGTCTCGGAGAGTTGACTTTATACCTGTGTTTCCCCCCTTTCCCCCCAGGATTATGATTTGTGTATCACCTGCTATAACACTAAAAACCATGACCACAAAATGGAGAAACTAGGTCTCGGCTTAGATGATGAGAGCAACAACCAGCAGGCTGCAGCCACCCAGAGCCCAGGAGACTCTCGCCGCCTGAGCATACAGCGCTGCATCCAGTCTCTGGTCCACGCCTGCCAGTGCCGAAATGCCAATTGTTCCCTGCCCTCCTGCCAGAAGATGAAGCGGGTTGTGCAGCACACCAAGGGTTGCAAACGGAAAACCAATGGAGGGTGCCCCATCTGCAAGCAGCTCATTGCCCTCTGCTGCTACCATGCCAAGCACTGCCAGGAGAACAAGTGCCCTGTGCCGTTCTGCCTAAACATCAAGCAAAAGCTCCGACAGCAGCAGCTGCAGCACCGGCTCCAGCAGGCCCAGATGCTCCGCAGGAGGATGGCCAGCATGCAGCGGACTGGTGTGGTGGGACAGCAGCAGGGCCTGCCCTCCCCAACTCCTGCCACTCCAACCACGCCCACCAGCCAACAGCCCACCACCCCACAGACACCCCAACCTCAGCCCCCTTCTCAGCCTCAGCCCACCCCTCCCAACAGCATGCCACCCTACCTGCCCAGGAGTCAAGCTGCTGGCCCTGTGTCCCAGGGTAAAGCACCTGGCCAGGTGACCCCTCCAACCCCCCCTCAGACGGCTCAGCCACCACTCCCGGGGCCCCCACCTGCAGCAGTGGAAATGGCAATGCAGATTCAGAGGGCAGCTGAGACGCAGCGCCAGATGGCCCATGTGCAGATATTTCAAAGGCCAATCCAGCACCAGATGCCCCCAATGGCCCCCATGGCCCCCATAGGTATGAACCAACCTCCCATGGCCAGAGGTCCTAGTGGACATTTGGAGCCAGGGATGGGGCCCACTGGGATGCAACAACAGCCACCATGGGCCCAAGGAGGATTGCCTCAGCCCCAACAACTACAGTCCGGGATGCCAAGGCCTGCCATGATGTCAGTGGCCCAACATGGTCAGCCCTTGAACATGGCTCCACAACCAGGATTGGGCCAGGTCGGTGTGAGCCCTCTCAAACCAGGCACTGTGTCTCAACAAGCCTTACAGAACCTTTTGCGGACTCTCAGGTCTCCCAGCTCTCCCCTCCAGCAGCAACAGGTGCTTAGTATCCTTCACGCCAACCCCCAGCTGTTGGCTGCATTCATCAAGCAGCGGGCTGCCAAGTACGCCAACTCTAATCCGCAAAACCTCCCTGGGCAGCCTGGCATGCCCCAGGGTCAGCCAGGGTTGCAGCCCCCTGCCATGCCTGTTCAGCAGGGGGTCCACTCCAATCCAGCCATGCAGAATATGAATCCCATGCAGGCGGGTGTCCAGAGGGCCGGCCTGCCCCCGCAGCAACCACAGCAGCAAATGCAGCCACCCATGGGAGGGATGAGCCCCCAGGCTCAGCAGATGAACATGAACCACAACACCATGCCTGCACAGTTCCGAGACATCCTGAGACGGCAGCAGATGATGCAGCAGCAGGGAGCAGGGCCCGGAATTGGCCCTGGGATGGCCAACCACAGCCAGTTCCAGCAACCCCAAGGAGTTGGCTACTCCCCGCAGCAGCAGCAGCAGCAGCAAAGGATGCAGCATCACATGCAACAGATGCAACAAGGGAACATGGGACAGATGGGCCAGCTCCCCCAGGCCTTGGGAGCAGAGGCTGGAGCTAGTCTGCAGGCCTACCAGCAGCGACTCCTTCAGCAACAGATGGGTTCCCCTGCTCAGCCCAACCCCATGAGCCCCCAACAACATATGCTCCCAAATCAGGCTCAGTCCCCACACCTACAAGGCCAGCAGATCCCTTCTCTCTCCAATCAAGTGCGTTCTCCCCAGCCTGTCCCTTCTCCACGGCCGCAGTCTCAGCCCCCCCACTCCAGCCCTTCCCCGAGGATGCAACCTCAGCCTTCTCCACACCACGTTTCCCCACAAACCAGTTCTCCACATCCAGGACTGGTAGCTGCCCAGGCCAACCCCATGGAACAAGGGCATTTTGCCAGCCCGGACCAGAATTCAATGCTTTCTCAGCTCACTGGCAATCCAGGCATGGCAAACCTCCATGGTGCAAGCGCCACGGACCTGGGACTCAGCACCGATAACTCAGACTTGAATTCAAACCTCTCACAGAGTACACTAGACATACACTAGAGACACCTTGTAGTATTTTGGGAGCAAAAAAATTATTTTCTCTTAACAAGACTGTTTTGTACTGAAAACAATTTTTTTGAAACTTTCTTAGCCTAAAAGACAATTTTCCTTGGAACACATACGAACTGTGCAGTAGCTGTTTGTGGTTTAAAGCAAACATGCAAGATGAACCTGAGGGATGATAGAACACAAAGAATATATTTTTGTTAGTGCTGGTTACCACCAGCCTTTTCCCCTTCGTGTGTGTGGTTCAAGTGTGCACTGGGAGGACGCTAAGGCCTGTGAAGCCACCCACGTGCTCCTGCCTTGCACCTCCAATAGGTTTTATTATTTTTTTTAAATTAATGAAAATATGTAATATTAATAGTTATTATTTACTGGTGCAGATGGTTGACATTTTTCCCTATTTTCCTCACTTTATGGAAGAGTTAAAGAACATTTCTAAAACCAGAGGACAAAAGGGGTTAATGTTACTTTAAAATTACATTCTATATATATATTATATATATATATAAATATATATAAATATATATTAAAATACCAATTTTTTTCTCTGGGTGCAAAGATGTTCATTCTTTTTAAAATGTAAAAAAAAAAATCTTTTCCTCCCCTCAAGTCAACTTTTGTGC
This sequence comes from Murina feae, assembly GCA_004026665.1. NCBI lineage: Eukaryota > Metazoa > Chordata > Mammalia > Chiroptera > Vespertilionidae > Murina > Murina feae. The sequence continues at coordinate 31,642 of PVJC01001351.1, forward strand.
TCCAGAAAATTTTCTATTCCGTAAGTCTGAGCGTAAAAACTTCAAGTATTAAAATAATTTGTACATGTAGAGAGAAAAAATGACTTTTTCAAAATATACAGGGGCAGCTGCCAAATTAATGTATTATATACTGTGGTTCTGTTTCTCGGAAGATTTTTTTTTTTGTTATTTTTACATCTAACAAAGAAAACAATTAAAAAGAGGGTAAGAAACAATTCCATTGGGATGATTTTAACGCGAAATGTCCCTAGGGTTTCTTTGCTTGCTTTCTTCCTCCTTCCCCTGCCCCCCGATACACACACACTTTCCGTAAAACTTGAAAATAGAAAGCAAAAACCCTCAACTGTTGTAAATCATGCAATTAAAATTGATTACTTATAAATATGAACTTTGGATCACTGTATAGACTGTTAAATTTGATTTCTTATTACCTATTGTTAAATAAACTGTGTGAGACAGCTAATTTTGTTTCACTTCTTTCCGACACAACTTTGTCTTAGAAGGCATCAGTTTAAGTCCCTGGTGCATAGTGTTCAGAGGAAAAAGCAAAATCACTAACGTACAGCCTAGCCTCTCTGTATATTCAAGTGAATTTAAAAACGGACTTTGGTAAATTTGTCCAACATTCATGGAAAAACACTACTAGTACCAGCCAAATGTCAACTTTATCTATTTGAGTTGGTATTAATTAGCATGTAACATATTCTATGATCCCCTACAGATGATTGATGGTCTTCCAATCAACCTTATTTTATAGGGATGAAAATGAGCAACTAAGTCACAGTTTCTTGGAAAAGGAGTACTTAAAGGGCTACAATACATCCATCTTGTGTCACACTCTGTGGTTGCTGACTGCCAATCAAGACAAGGAGTGGCAGGGAGATGGGGTCTAGCAGGGAAAGAAACTGGTAAAAAAAAGACTGGAAGGCTAAGTAAGAGAGAGCTTAATTAGAACAGGGAGACCAGTACTTGCCAGGTATTAACCCTACCACACCGGTGGGCCGATTTTTTGGTAATTTCTGACTCTTGCTGTACCTAATTTTTGGTACTCTGTGGTCTGGTAGGGTTAAAAAGAACTGAGGTGCTGGCTGGTTACTCAGTGGTTAGTGTTGGCCCACAGACCAAAAGCTTGCAGGTTCGATTCCTGGTCAAGGGCATGTACCTTGGTTGCAGGTTCTTAGTCCTGATAGGGGCTTGTGTGGGAGGCATCCAATCATGTCTCTTACTTCATGTCTCTTTCCCTTACACTCTACAAATCAATGGAAAAAAATACCCTAAGGTAAGAATTTTTAAAAAGCCCTGGCCAGTTTGCCTCACTGGATAGAGCACTGGTCTGTGGACTGAAGGGTCCCAGGTTCGATTTTTGGTCAAGGGTATATATGCCCAGGTTGCGGGCTTATCCCCACTGGGGGATGTGCAGGGGGCAGCCGATGGGTGACTCTCATTGATGTTTCTCTCTCTCTCTCCCCCTCCTTCCTCCCTGAAATCAATAAAAATATTTTTAAATAAATAAAAACAGAGATAACTGGTCCTCCAACTTCATATTACATTGGCTGTGAACAAGTTTGAAAAATTAGAAAAATACGGTTAGCAAGCTGCTTTGGCATCATTTGGCAGGTCTTGTTTTTGTTATTCAAATTCCTTTTCATTCCTATTTTATATTGTCTCATCAAAAATAACTAGTATGTTGCCCTGACCAATTTGGCTCAGCGGATAGAGCGTCGGCCTGCAGACTCAAGGGTACCAGGTTCAATTCCAGTCAAGGGCATGTACCTTGGTTGCGGGCACATCCCCAGTGAAGAGTGTGCAGGAGGCAGCTGATCAATGTTTCTCTCTCATTGATGTTTCTAACTCTATCCCTCTCCCTTCCTCTCTGTAAAAAATGAATAAAATATTTTTTTAAAAACTAGTATCTTAATGTGAGGTAAACTTGTACACTCGGTATTTTTAGAGACCTCCCCAGAAAGTGTATCAAGCATATACCTGCTCAGGTTAGTGGTCCAGCAGGTGTACATGAAGCTACAATCTGTGCCAGGCCAGACAGAGTACACATGGACAAGATGTAGCCCTGCCCTCAAGCAAGCCAGGTTAAGATCTAGAAAAGAGAGAACGATGCTGAAATAAGATGAAACAGAAAATGTTCAGTGGTGTAAGCAGGAACAAGGTTCAGAGAATGGGCGTGGGGAAGAGGGAAACCTGGCTGATGGGAATTAGGAAAGTTTCTGGAAAGGCTAGTATTTAAACTAGACTGGAGAGGAATGAGGAACTTCACCCAGAAGAGAGCAGAATTAGATGCTGTTGAGGAAGGCACTTCAGAACCACTTGGCTGGGAGCAGACTGTAGACGATGGTGAATGCCTGTCACAGAAAGACATCCCCCCACTTTGCTTCCTATGACTAGCGGCCCAGGATCTGAATCCCCAAAAGGAAAATATTTAGAATTCCAAGCAGTAAATTTCCAGCTTTAATAGCTCTAGCCTCTGACTAAAGACATGTAGGTTGTAGCATTAGACCACATTTTACCGCAATATTGTACAGAGTGAGGGAAGAAACGTAATTAAGTGGGAAAGGGGGAAATAAAGCTGTCCTTGCCCGAGTCAGAGATAGTGCTAGTGCTAAGGAGGGGCAAAACAGATTATTCTAGAGTCAGGAATACAAGAACATGATTTCAATACTAATGTGTATTTGAAAATTACCACAATGAAAAGCTGGGAAGAGCTAGAAGCCACAAATTGGGCTGTTTCTAACATAGCAACCTAGGAAGTGACCCACTGGGGCTGGCAGTACTCCAGCTGCTCTCATTAAATCCCCCAAACAGCCCCAGTGGACCAATGAGAAAGCTACAGTGAGGATGAAACAACTTGCTCTGATGTCACAGCCAATAAAAGGCTTATCAGAGAGTCAGACATCTCCTGTGCTATGGAGAAGCCCTAGTGATGGCTGCAAATTAATTAATACATATGACATGGGTCCTGTTCCTGTTCCAAGCAAACTTAAAATACAGACTAAATGAAAAGTTTGGGGCTGAGGAATCATAAAGGTAAGATTTCCAGGCTTCTTTTTTTTATTCCTCACCTGAGGATGTGCTTACAGAGGGGACTAGAGGGAGGGAGGGAGATAAACATCCATGTGAGAGACACATTGATCAGCTGCCCTCAACACGCACCTCAAATGGGGATCGAACCCACAACCCAGGTATGCACCCTGGCAGGGCTGAACTGGCAACCTTGCGGTGCACAGGATGATGCTCAACCAACTGAAGCACACCAGTAGGGCATTCCATTGCTTCTCTTACTGCCAAAGGAACTGATCTCCATACAGATGGTTTCCTGGAATGTTATGTTCATGATGATGTCACCTTAATTACAGAGCACAAAGTCCAGCATCAAAAAGAATATAAATTTAACAAAACAAGTACAAGACGTGCACACTGAAAACTACAAAACATCCCTGAAAAAAAATTAAAGACCTAAATAAATGAAAAGACATCCATGGACGGGAAAACCAGGAAGGTCTAATGTTGTTAAGAAAATACTACTCCCCAGATTGATCTAGAAATTCAATGTAATCAGTATCAAAATATCTGCTGGTTTCTTTTTATAGGCGAAATCATGCTGATTTGGAAATGCAAAGAAGTAAAAACAACCAAAACAATCTTTAAAAAGAAGTATAGCCCTAGCTGGTTTGGCTCAGTGCATAGAGCATCGGACTGTGGACTGAAGGGTCCCAGGTTTGATTCCAGTCAAGGACACATGCCTGGGTTGTGAGCTTGATCCCAAGTTGGGGGTGTGCAGGAGGCAGCCAATTAATGAGTCTCTTTCATCATTGACGTTTCTATCTCTCTCTCTCTCTTCCTCTCTGAAATCAATACAAATACATTTTTTTAAAAAAAGAAGCATACATTTGGAGCCCTGGCCAGGTAGCTCAGTTGGTTAGAGCATCATCTCCATATACCAAAGTTGCAAGTTCAATCCCCAGTCAGGACACATAGAACAATCAACCAATGAATGCATAAATAAGTGAAACAACAAATCAATGTTTATCTTTCCCTCCCCCCTCTTCTAAAAAATTCAATAAATAGTTTTAAATAAAAAAATAAATTTGGAGAATTCACACTTCCCAATTACAAAACTTAAAACTACAAGTTACAGTATCCAAGACTATAATAGTGGCATAAGAACAGACATTCAGATCAATGAAATAGAGTCCAGAAATAAACCCATATGTTTATAGGCAACTGATTTTCTATAAGGATGCCAAGACAACTCAAAGGAGAAAAATTAATTTTTTCAACAAATAATGCTGGAACAACTAGATATCTGTATTCAAAAGAATGAAGTTGGATCTCTAAACACCAAATATGAAAATGAAACTAAATGTAAGCTCTAACCCTAGCTGGTTTGGCTCAGTGAACAGAGCATCGGCCTGTGGACTGAACGGTCCCGAGTTCAATTCCTGTCAAGGTCACATGCCTGAGTTGTGGGCTCGATCTCCAGTAGGGGACATGCAGGAGGCAGCCAATCAATGATTCTCTCTCATCATTGATGTTTCTATCCCTCTCTCTTCCTCTCTGAAATCAATAAGAATATATTTTAAAATAATAATAAATAAATAAGTGTAAGAGCTAAAACTATTAAAACCATAGAAGAAAACACAGGTATTAATCTGTATGACCCTGGATTAGCCAGTGGTTACTAACATATTATACCTGGAACAAAGATGACTGTAAATTTCTTATCAAAACTATGCACCCAGAAAAAAAAAAAGAAAAAGAATAAAAATGTCAACTTAGAAATCTACAATCAGAAAAAATAACCTTCAAAATGAAGATAAGCAGACTTCTTCAAGTGGAATTTTTAAAATTACTACATTAATGTAAAACATAACAGGACAAAGGAGAAAATGTAATAAAGATCAGATAGAAAAATGAACAGCAAGATGTAAGATTTAAATTCAAACATAATCAAACATAATAATTATAGTAAATGCAAATGTCCCAAACTCTCCAATTAAAAGGTAGACATTATCACCCTGGCTCAGTGGTTTGAGCTTTGGCCAGTGGACCTAAGGGTCACAGGTTCGATTCCCCGTGAAGGACACATAACTTGGTTGCAGGTTCCCCAGGCCCTGTAGGAGCGTGTGCCAGCAGGGCAGCAACCAATCGATGTGTCTCTTTCACATTGATGTTTCTCTCTCCCCCCCTCCTTTCCACTCTCTCTAAAAATCAATGGAAAATAATATATTCAAGTGAGGACTTTAAAAAAAGGTAGACAGCCCTAGCTGGTTTGGCTCAGTCGGTCTGCAGACTGAAGAGTCCTGGGTTCGATCCCAGTAAAGAGCACATGCCCGGGTTGTGGCCTGATCCCTAGTAGTGGGTGTGCAGGAGGCAACCGATTAATGATTCTGTCTCATCATTGATGTTCCTATCTCTCTCTCCCTCTCCCTTCCTCTCTGAAATCAATAAGAATAATTTTTTTAAGGGAGACATCAGACTGGATTTTCAAAAAGATTCAACTATATGCTCTCCATAAGAGCATATTTTATTTATTTTTTGTTTATCCTGCTTAGGGCTCTAACCACTGAGAAAACTAGCTAGGACATAAACCTGCTTTAAATGTAAAGACACAGGTTAAAAGCAAAAGATGGGAAAAGATATATTTGTAAATGTTAAGCAAAAAAAAAAAAAAAATGAAATGCCAATCTATATATATAAAAGCCGCAGCCAAGGAGTTTCAAAACTTTGGCCCAAATTTTCCCTTGCAGCTGATAAATTCCAGGAAAAATCTGAAGTTAGAAGAAGCAACAAAGGAAGAGCAGGTGCAAGGAGAAGTCTGGATGGTTTCCTTCTTAAAGAACTAAAGCAAGGCCCAGCTCAAGGTTCAGTTCTCCATGGAGCCTACCCTACCACACCCTCTGACACATGTGCAGTCCCTTCTCTGCCCTCTCAAGTCAAGGAATCTTTCCATTCACAGAGCACATAGCCCCTTCGGGGTGCTGTGATCTGATGGTGGGTTGATTCACAAAGACATATCCTGTCTTTTATTTATTTATTTTTAAATATGTTTTTATTGATTTTAGAAAGAGAGGAAGGGAGAAAGAGAGAAAGAGAGAGACAGCTATGCTGAGAGAGAATCATGGACCGGCTGCCTCCTGCACGCCCCCTATTGGTGATGGAGCACACAACCGGGGCATGTGCCCTGACCGGGAATCAAACCATGACCTCCAGGTTCATAGGTCAATGCTCAACCACTGAGCCAGGCCGGCTGGGCCATATCCTGTCTTTTAGACAAACCTCCAGGCCATAGGCCACTTCTCCTCTAGACTCCCCGCCCCCCACCACACCCTCCCCTGACCCCAGGCCACCAATCCCAGCAACCACTTGTTGAACTCCATGCCATGTACTGTGTTTAGACACTTCATTGCATTGAACTCTCTAGATAGGACATTCTATGATGGTGGGAAAATTCTAGATATGCACTGTCCAATACAGAGCCACTGGCTACATGTGGCTACTGAGTACTTGAAAGATGCCTAGTGAAAGTGAGGAACTGAATTTTGTTTAATTTTTTTAAAAAAATATTTGTATTGATTTTAGAAAGAAGGAGAGGGAGAGAGAGAAGCATCACTGAAAGAGAACCATCAATAGGCTGCCTCCCACCTACCCCCAATGAGGGCTGAGCCTGCAACGCAGGCATACGCCCTGACAGAATCAAACTGGCAATCTATCAAACTGGCAATCTCTCTTTTTTAAATATATATATTGATTACAGAATATATATAATTTATACATATATATAAATTTCAGAGAGGTAGAAAGAGGGAGAAAGAGATAGAAACATCAATGATGAGAATCAGTGATAAGCTACCTCCTGCACGCCCCTTAGTGAGGATCGAGCCCAAAACTCAGACATGTGCCCTTGACTGGAATCGAATCCAGGCCACAGGCCGATGCTTTATCCACTGAGCCAAACTGGCTAAGGCTTAAATGGATAAATTGTATTGGGATTGAACTGATTAGAATTTGATTAGGATTGAATTGAACCTATATAGATCAAGTAGGGAAGAAATTACAACTTGACAATATTGAGTCTTCCTATCCATGAACATGGAATATCTCTCTGTTTAATTAATTCTTTGATATCTTTCATCAAAGTTTTATAGTTTTCCTCATATAGATTTTGTATAATTTTTTAAAATGCAATAGTTGTAATTCAGTATAACAACTGCATTTTGTCCATGTAATCACTACCAATCTTTGAGGTCAGGGCCATGTCTGCTTAAGTAACAGATGTCCATGACAACATCTGCACATGTGGGTGTCAGAAATACTGATGAAGAGGAAAAAAATCTGATGGGTTCCGTTAGAATCTGGATTCTAGTCCCAGCTCAGCCCCTAACTTGCTGTATGACCTCTGGCAAGAAATATCCCTTTTAGGCCTTAATGGAGTTCGACTAGACAGGAGGATCCCAAAAGTGAACCAGGTTCCTAGGATCAACTCCCAAATGTTTTTTCGATAGGTCTGGGGTGGGTCTTGAAACAAAATCTGTGTAAGTAAAATTTCACCCTTGTGTTTCTGATCTCTGGGATCCACTAACTTATTGGAGTAAAGGTTCCCAAATTTTCTCCATTCACATTGGCTTTGATTTTTTAATAACTGTTTCATGATACGCCTAGGCCTACAGAAACAACTAACAGTCTGTTTATTAAGAAGGTAAGTCCAGCCCTAGCTGGTCTGGCTCAGTGGATAGAGTGTCGCCTTCGAACTGAAGGCTCCCAGGTTTGATTCCAGTAGAGGGCACATGCCCAGGTTGTGGGCTCCATCCCCAGTAGGGGGTGTGCAAGAGGCAGCCAATCAATGATTCTCTCTAATCATTGATGTTTCTATCTTTCTCTCCTTCTCCCTTCCTCTTTGAATTCAATAAAAATAATATTTAAAAAAGGAAGCTAAGTCCAAAGAAACAGTATTTATGTCCTAAGAACACAATGCCGTTGGGACACCGCCCACCCTCTCAAACCTTGGAATCACATAGGACACTGCCATGATCATTTCTGATTCCATATTAATGTGCACACAATACTTGCTTTTCATCACAACGTCCAAAACCTCAGCTTCGGAAAGATATGACACAACCAAAAGGAATGCAGTGCGAGCTAATAACAACTACTGCCTCATGCTAGCAGTTTGTGCAGGATCAGACAGATGTCACTGTGTTGTGAGCTGAATCATGTCCCCCCTTCAAATCCACAGGTTGAAGTCCTAACCTACACTACCTCAGACTATGACTGCATTTGAAGATAGGGCCATTGAAGAAATCATCAAGGTAAATGAGGTCATATGGGCGGGTCCTAATCCAGTATGACCAGGGCCCTTATACGAAGAGGAGATTAGGATACAAATATGCATGCACACAGAGGAAAGACCATGGAAGACACAGTGAGAAGCTGGCCATCTGTAAGCCAGAGAGAGAGGCCTCAAAAGAAACATAACCTGCCAACACTTCGATTTTGAACTTCTAGCCTCCAGAATTATAAGAAAACTAGGGGCCCAGTGCACAAAAATTTGTGCACTGGGGGGGGGGAGGGGTCCCTCAGCCCGGCCTGTGCCCTCTCGCAGTCTGGGACCCCTCTGGGGATGTCCACCTGCTGGTGTGCCTGGCCAGCCTGGGTGAGGGGCCAATGTCTGTTTACAGGCTGGCCAAGCTCCCCAGTGGGAACCCTCACCCCAGGGGGTGTGACAAGCCTGGGTGAGGGTCTGAGGGCAGTTTTCAGGCTGGCCACAGCTCCCACTGACCCTCTGGGCGATCTGCCTGGGAAGCGATCGGGTGGCAGGTGGCCACCCATGGCCTCCCAGGCCCAGGAGGGAGGCTCAGGGTCCGGCCGGCTGGTCACGCCCCCTGAAGCTTCCGCCTGGGAAGGCAAGGGCCAGCTCAGGGCGCCGGATGCCTTCCCAGACGGAGGCTCCCAAGATGCAGGAGGTCACAGCCCCGGAGAAGCTGCATACCGGGGCTGCAGCCTCCGCCATCTTGGCTAGGCTAATTTACATATAGTCGCTCTGATTGGCTGGTGGGCGTGGCTTAGCCCATCCCAAAGAAACGGTTAATTTTAATATTACGCTTTTATTAGTTAGGATTAATTTCTGTTGTGGAAGCCCCTGGCTGTGGTATTTTGTTACGGCAATCTAGCAAACAAACACCCTAGGTATCCCCTAAGATTTAAAAATCCCACTCAGCACCCTGTTGAGTTCTCCAACTGTGAGCACCTCAACACACAACTGGAGAACCACAACCTGGGGGCTTGCGTATGCCATGAGTCTGACCCCACTCAAACCACTAATGGAGATAAATGGACATATTGCCAGGGTATACGTCAGCTAGCAAATTTCATTCAACACGAATCAACATTTCTGCCCTAATAACACACCTGGTTCCTGGCTTCGGCAGATCATCAGTTGGAAGTTGCCTCAAGCCAGTGATTTAGGTAGTCAGTTGGGAGGTTGCTGGTGGTGGTGGAGAAAGCTGGTTATGACCGGGACAGGATGGTGGCAGTGAGAAGGCAGAACAGTGGGCATATTGGGATATATTTTGTGGTGAAGTAGTTCTGACTCAGAACTTGCAGATGGATTTGTGAGTGGGAGAGAGCAGAATTGAGGATAATTCCTAAGGTTTGTTTATAATGGAGTCTATTTCTTTTTTTTAAATATATTTTATTGATTTTTTACAGAGAGGAAGGGAGAGGGAGAGTCAGAAACATCGATGAGAGAGAAACATCGATAAGCTGCCTCTTGCACACCCCCCACTGGGATGTGCCTGCAACCAAGGTACATGCCCTTGCTGGAATCGAACCTGGGACCCTTGAGTCCGCAGGCCGATGCTTTATCCACTGAGCCAAACCAGTCAGGGCTGGAGTCTATTTCTATTGTGACTGTACTCTTTCATTTCCACAATTTTTATTGAGAGTCTGCTTACTGCCATGCTATGTCCAAGATGCTGGGCCCCTGGGGTGGGAAAAATAGGATTCTTACTTTTGCTTAAGAGTGTGGATGTTGGAGTTGGACTGCCTGGGTTCAAATCCCAGCTCTGCATTTACTAGCTGTGTGGCCTTGGGCAAGTTATTTAACCTACCTGGCTCAGTTTTCTCATCTGTAAAGTGGGGATAATAAAGGTATCCACCTTCTATTAGAACTATTATAAGGATCACACTAGATAATACATTAAAGCACTTAGAATAGTGCCTAACCTGTATCAGCATCCTGTAAGTTTTAGCTTTTACAGTCCAGGGAGCTTTCATTCTAGTGGAAAGAGGCAGAAAAAAAGCAAACAATATTATATCACGATAAGTTCAATGAAGGAAATTTAAAAGGGTGATAGAGGACTTCATGAACTACTTTACTTTGGATGCTCACGGAAGGCCTTTCAGAGGAGATGACATTTAAACCAAGACTTAGATGGCAAGAAGGAGCCAGGCATAAGCCTATCTAGGAAAAGAATATTCTAGAAGGAAACAAATGTAAGTTCCCTCAGGTAAGAACAAGCTTGGCATGTGCCAGCGTCAGAAAGAAGGGCAGGAGGGCTGGAATTCAATGAGGGAGCGAATGATGCCAAATGAAGTTGGCGAGGTTGGCAGTTGGCAGATCAGGGCAGGGAATTGGGTTTTATTTTAAGAGCCACAGGAGCCAGGGGGATGTTTTAAGGAGGAGGATGGCATGGTTTGACTCACGTCTTAGAGACCCGCTGGACCGTTGTATGAGCAGGTTTTGGGGTGGCAAGAGAGGATGCAGGGAGACTAGCTGGGAGGCTACTGAGGACTGCAGGCAAGAATGATGGCTTCGTCTGGGTGGAGGGGACAGGTGGAAGACAGATCTGGGATGTGTCTTAGACGCAGCATCAGCCAGACCTGGCCTTTACACGCGGGTCCTGCTGGACACAGTTCTGCAGAGTCCGCCCCGCACCCATCTCGGTGTATCCGTGTGCAGCACGGATTTAGGTAAAGTTGAGGACAGACTGGAGCAGGTGCAACTGGGGGCAGGAAGGCCAGGAAAAGAACTCCTGCAGTTAGTTCAATGGAACAAATGTGGAAATGTCCAGTAACTGACAAAAATGTCACAGCCAGCTGTCACCAAGCTCTCCCGGTGTGGCCACATTCCGCGTGAAGTGCTCTGTGTGCATCATCTTGTTTAACTTTCACAACTGCGCTCTGAGCTAAGTATCGTTATCCCCGTTTGCCAGGGGAGGAGCTGTGAGGATGACTTGTGTAAGGGTCATACAGTGATGCCACTCAAAGCCCATTAAAAAAAAAAGATGTTTATATATGTATTTCAGAGAAAGAGAGGGAGGGAGGGAAGGAGAGAGAGAGAGGGAGAAAGAGAGGGAAACATCAATAATGAGAGAGAATCAGTGATGGGCTGCCTCCTGCACACCTCGTACTGGGGATCAAGCCTGTAACCTGGGCTTGTGCCCTGACCGGCAATGGAGCTGTGACAGTGACATCCTGGTTCATAGGTTGACGCTCAGCCACAACGGCTGGGCGCACCACTCGTTGGGGATGTCCGGAGTGTGTTAAAGGAATCGACGCTGTTGGTACCCCCACAGCACCATGTTATGGTTAGGAGGGTCACGCTAACATAAGCAATGGACTTACAATGCTTCTCTCCCATGCTGTATGGCTGCTGCTTCAAGGCTCACTAGTTGATTTCAACGTGAGCCGAGATGAGCCAAAGGCATGGTGGGTTGTCAGGAGGACTCTGCACAAGACTCGGAAGCACCGGCACAGGCAGGCGCTCATTAAACATCTGTCGGCCCTGAACTTGGACCAACGACGTAAAAAGTGCTGTTGAGTGAAAAGGTTTTTTCCGGCACCGACAGGGCTGCTGTCCTAAGCTTCAGTCTCCTCATTTCGGAAAAGGATAAGTGTTCCTCCTGCCTTCAAGGTTCGTTGCGAGGATAGATGAGGTTATAGGGCGGGTGAACACACTCAGCCCAGAAACACCTGGCACTTGGGCGGGCGGGGGAAGCACTGGGCCCCTCTCCCCTGCCACTGCCCTATGGAAGGGGCGGAAACACATCCATCTCTCCGTCTACTTGTCAGGGTCCAGGGTGAGGGGCTGCCTGCATATCCTCTCTGCCTGTTTCATTAGTGAAAATACTACTCAAAAAATGGGCATCTGAAAGGCACCTACCAATGAACTTTATACATCCAGAAAGGGTACCCGCCCAATTAAATGTTATTACCCTATAAACAAACAATTTCAGTTCCTTTAACAGACACTTCAGAATCTCTACTCACACTTCTCACGATCCTTCCAAGAATTTGCCAGGAGGTGGAATCTGTCAATAGGAAGGACACAAATCATTATTTACCACCACTGCGGGCAAAATAATTGTTACTTTAGAAAACCCAAAACGCTCAGTTGGAATTTTCAGAATTCAATCGACACACTCCCACCCCCACCCAACTGCCTCCGCATTTTGACTTGGGCCTAAAGGACTCCTCACAGTTGATCCAGCCCAAACCACAAAGGAACATTAAAAAAAATCATCATCATCACGAACGCTGCTGTGCCCTGGTCGTCTGGGTTGCTGGGCTGTGGTTGCTGGTAGTTGGGGCGGGGCAGGCAGATGCGGCAAACGTGTTGTTGTAAACTGGTAGCTAGGAGCCCGGTGATGAGGTCACAGGGCGGCTGTGCTGTGGAACTTCCCGCGCGTTCAAGGCAGTTGTCCTGAGAAACCCGGGAATGGGCCTGGCCCTGCTCCGCCGCCGCTCCCTGGGCCAGCAGCCGCTGCAGGGCACGGTTCCTGCGCCCGGAACGGCGGCTGATCAAAACCCTCGCTGGGCGGGCGCAGGGTCAGGCACCGTCCATGACAACGTCCCGGAGGCGCCGGACGAGTCGCCCAGCGCGACTTACAGGGCAGCTCCTTCCCCGAGCCCAGCCGTCCTCACGGTCCCCGCGGGGCAGGGCCCGCCTCGCCCGCGCCGCTCGCTCCCCGCCGCGCAGGTTCGCATCCCCGCTCCGCCTCCTCCAGGACCCGCGGCCCCGGCTCCCGCCCGCCTGGGTGCGGGGCGGCCCCGGCGGGAAGGGGCGCCCGGCGGGAAGGGGGCGCTGACTCGGCAGTTACCCGGGGGCTCGGTTATCGAACCCTCCCTTTCCCGGGCGGTGCCAGCGCTGCGGCTGCAGCCCCGGCCGGACGCCCGGGCTCGCCCCGTGCGGGGCGCTGCGCTGCGGCTCCGGCCCCGCTCCCGGCGCTGCCCTCACCTCGGGGTCACTGAGACGGGACGGGTCTCGCCGCCCGCCGCGCCCCCCAGCGCCTCCCGCCTCCCCGCCCGCCGCGGCCGCCCCAGCCTGGACCCCGCTGCCCAGCGAGCCCGCGCCGCGCTCCAACCCGCGGGCGCCGGCGCTCGGCTTCCAGAAGCGGGTGGGGGCGCCGGGGGCCGCGCGGGGGCGCCGGGGGCGGGGCGGGGCGGGCGGAACGGCCGGCGGTTGGATTCCGCCCCGACGCGCACCGCCCAGCCACGTGACGGTCGGCCCCGCCCCTCGGCCGCGAGTTGGGGGCCCGGGAAGCGGGGGGGAGGGGCGGATGAGGGGTCAGTGTCACCACCCCCTACCGCGCGGGCCCGGCTCTGAGCTCCCGGCTATCAGCCCACTTTGCAGATGAGGCGAACTGAGTCCCGCCCCAGGGAGCAGGGAGCGGCCGTGGGCCCCGTCGCGTGGGCCCCGTCGCCTGGACCGAAAGCTTGGTCGCCTTTCCCGCCCAGTGACCACAGGATCCAGGGACCATATTGGAACGGAAGCCCCATGAGAGCAGGAACTCTGCTGTCCTCTCACTCACTGCTCCCACCCGAAAGATTTTTTTTTTAATATTTTTTTATTGATTTCAGAGAGGAAGGGAAAGGGAGAGAGAGAAACATGAATGATGAGAATCATTGATTGGCTGCCTCCTGCACGCCCCCTTCTGGGGATGGAGCCCATGACTGGGCATATGCCCTTGACCTGGGACCTTTCAGCCCACAGACCGAAGCTCTATCCACTGAGCCAGACCGGCTAGGGCCCTCCCCAAAGATCTTATAAAAATAATTGGGAGGCCCTGGCCGGCTTGGCTCAGTGGATAGAGCGTCAGCCTGCGGATTGAAGGGTCCCAGGTTCGATTCCCGCCAAGGGCACATGCCTGGGTTTCGGGCTCCATCCCCAGCAGGGGGTGTGCAGGAGGCAGCCAATCAATGATTCTCTCATCATTGATGTTTCTAGCTCTCTCCCTCTCCCTTCCTCTCTGAAATCAATAACAATATATATTTTAAAAAGTAGAAGCATTTGAGGGAGGTGTGGGAAAAATAGAAGATTTGCTGATGGGTAGAAAGTGAGGGATGGAGAAGGAGGAATCAGGAGGAAGTTCCGGAGTTGTTGGTAGTGCTGTGCACTGACATGGGTTTGGGGTAAGGGAGTACAGTTCTGTGGTTTATGATGCAATTGTCAAGCTGTCATCTCTACAGATGGATATAGGCATCTGGAGCTCGGAGGACAAACACATGGGCTGGAGATGTGAGTCAGGGGCATGTCAATGGTATTTACAGCACGAAGAATGAAAGACATCACTTATGGTGAAAAGTAAAAAGAAGAGAGCTCAAGACAGAGCCCTGGAGAATGCCAGCCAGTACTTAGAATTCAGGTAGAAGAAATGAAAAAATAAATAAAAAGAATTCAGATAGAAGAGGAAGGTCTTGCAAAGGAGAGAAAATGGGCGGGAGAGGCAGAACTAAAACCAAGGGCGCCCCACGAAGGACAGGGGTCATGAAGGACAGGGGTCATGAAGGACAGGGTTCATGAAGGAGGGGTCATGAAGGAGGGGCGTGGCTATGCATCAGAGAAGCTGTATGTAAACTTGACGAAGCTGTTTGGGTGTCCTGTGAGGACGCAGGGACTCTTGTTCTGCCTTAAAGGGAGGATGCCAAAATTTGCAGAATTTAGTTCTGCAGTCAGAGCTCTCTGATGAGCCCTAACTGCCTTCTTGCCCCCCCCCCTTTTTTTTAATCCTCACCCAAGGAATGAGGATATTTTTTTCTCACTTATCTTTAGAGAGAGAAAGAAACATTGAGGTGACAGAGATAAAGCAATTGGTTGCCTCCCACCACCGTTAATGGTAAAACAAAAGCGTTTATGAGCATCCAGGAGAGCAAGCTACCCGCTCTAGTGTGCTCCCTGCAGGCAGCAGCCTGCTGTCAGACACACAGAGACAAATACTGTACGATTTCCCTCATATATGGAATCTAAAAAGAAAACAAGCAGACCAAGCCAAACAGAAACAGAGATTCATGGGGACAGAGAATAAACTGATGCTTGCCGGAGGGCAGAGGGTAAAGGGCAAACAAGGTGAAGAGGATTGAGAGGAATAAACTTAGTTATCGAATAAGTCACAGTGATGTAATGTACAGCACAGGCAGCACAGTCAAGCATAACGATCCATGTTGTACAGTGACGGATGGTTACTAGACCTACTTCATAAAGTATAAGAATGTTGAATCACTTTGTTGTACACCTGAATATAATATTATATGTCAACTATATACTTTAATTTTTTTAAAGCAGTGGCCCTTTGTAATCCTTGAAGTCTTATTATTTAGCTCTTTAGATATTAAGCACCTCGTGTATGCGAGGCTGTGTTCTTGACTCTGGAAATACAGCAGAGAACAGAAGAGTCTAGGTTCCTGCCTTCGTGGGCTCCCAATCCAGTGGTGGGAGAATGGCAATGAACAAGTAAACAAATGAACAGGAGCACTTCAGACAGACACAAGCGCTACCAAGGACTGTAAAACGGGTGAAGGGATTCACAGTGAGGGGAGAGAAGAGCTACTTTAAAGAAGGTTCCCGAGAAGGTGACTTTGAGCTGAAATCTGAAAAATGAAGAGCTATCCTTGAGAAGAGCCATGGAAAGAATTTCCTGCACAAATGGAACAGTGAGTGCTAAGGCCCTGAGGCCAACTCAAGCCAGGAGTCAAGAACAGGAAGAAGTGAGTGGATGGACACATGGAAAGGTGGAGAGGACAGTACAAGAGGAGGCTGGAGAGACAGCTGGAGCCAGTCACTTAAGGTTCTTGGAGTGTTTGGATTTTATTCGTCAAGTTTTTAAAAATATATTTTGTTCATTTTTCACATGGAGAAAGAGAGAGGGATAGAGAGTTAGAAACATCAATGAGAGAGAAACATCCATCAGCTGCCTCCTGCACACTTCCCATTGGGGATGTGCCCGCAACTAAGGTACATGCCCTTGACCGGAATCGAACCTGGGACCCTTGAGTCCGCAGGCCGACACTTTATCCACTGAGCCAAACCAGTTAGGGCTAAAGAAGGTGAGATTTTTTAAAATATATTTTATTGGTTTTTTACAGAGAGGAAGGGAGAGGGATAGAGAGTTAGAAACATCAATGAGAGAGAAACATTGACCAGCTGCCTCCTGCACACCTCCTACTGGGGATATGGCCGCAACCAAGGTACATACCCTTCACCAGAATCAAACCTGGGACCCTTCAGTCCACAGGCTGATGCTCTATCCACAGAGCCAAAACGGATAGAGCCAAAAAATTTTTAGTAAAGGAATATATTTAACACATATTTAGCCTCCACTTACTACATTAAGATTATCAAATCAGCCCTGACCGGTTTGGCTCAGTGGATGGAGTGTCGGCCTGTGGACTGAAGGGTCCCAGGTTCGATTCCGGTCGGGGGCCTGTACCTTGATTGCAGGCGCATCCCCAGTGGGGGGTGTGCAGGAGGCAGCTGATCTGTTTCTCTCTCATCGATGTTTCTGGCTCTCTATCCCTCTCCCTTCCTCTCTGTATAAAATCAATAAAATATATAAAAAAAAAGATTATCAAATCAGAACACAGTATAACATAGGGAAAGAATTTGAACTAATTCTTAAATTCCAATCCAGTGTGATCTTGGAAATTGTCTAAACACAAAGATGTTTCCTCATCTTTCAAAGGGCGAGGCATCCCTGGATCTGAGATGTTTGCGGAGCTCCAGGGCAGCACCTGGACCTGGTAACCTGAAGGTGGTTGTGAGAAATCCAAACGGAATGAGGCAGAGAGGCTCACCCTTGAGGTTTTATTCAGGAGATGGTGATGTAGGGCCAGTGTTGCAGGATTGTAAACATGCGGAACATGGACAGCATTGGGCATAAGAATATTCCCGTTTCTACCTGAATGGGAAATGAGTTTCTCTGCTAGGCACCCGGACCTGGAGCAGTACCTGACTATCGCGGGCATCAATAACTAACTAACGCAGAACGGGATCTGGGTGGCGGGAAAAGGTTGTCTTAGAGAAATAAAAAGAACCAGCGCCCGGGGATATTCAGGTCGCTATGGTAACGACCCCGCCACAAGCACCCTCCCGGAGAACTACAAGTCCCACAAGACCCCGCCTCAAGGGGAGGCGGGGCGCAGGCGAGGGCAGCACCGGCTGTGCCCGTTCCTTGAAGCGTGATTGGCTCGCGGCTCTGAAAGGCGACCAATGAGCGCACTCGGGAAAAGCGGCGAGGCCAAGATGGCTTCCTGCACCTGGTGACGGTTGTGGAAACTGTCGGGTCTCATGGAGAAGCCGCGCGACGTCGAGGTGAGTGGGACAGGACTTCGGTGTGTGGGAAGGGGAACCCCGAGAGCCTAGCTCGGGGGACGCTGCTGCGGGCCTTGCGGCGACGCCTTGCGGGGCTGCGTGGGAGGATGGATACCCAGGCTGCGCAGGGCCAGCGGCAGGGGGTGCCCCTTCTGGTCCGAGGTGGCTGGGTCGGCGTCCGGCGAGTAGTTCCGGGAGGACCCGCCTCCTCGGCCTCGGGGAAGGGGAACTGGTTGGGGGTCTGAGAGCCCCCGCATCTTCGTCGTCCCTCTCCTGTCGCGGGGCCCCGTTCGTTAGGGACTGTGAGGCCTGTCACGTCGCGGATGATGACGGGAGATCGAGGCGCAGGACACATTCCGGGTCTCGGCTGCCCACGCGCGCGGGCTCCCAGCACACGCGCCACAGTCCTGGCTACCGTGTCGCGCGTACGGTTCTAGCAGCTGCGGCTGCGGTAGCGAGACTCCGGGAAGCTCGCGCCGCCGGGAGGTGGAGGAGGCCGTTGCCGCGCCCCGCAGGCTCCCCGCAAACTCCCCGCTAGCGGTCCCCGCTCTGCTGACGTGTGCCCCACGCACCCTGTCCCCATTGGCTTCTGGTCACCTTGTGTTTTGTGTGTGTGTTTTGTATTTGGAGACAAGAAGGGAGAGGGACGGAAACATCCATCGGCTGCCTCCTGCACGCCCCCTACTGGGGATTTGGGAATCGACCCCGCGCCCCACCCGACGGAGATCCCAACTGGCCGCCGCCTGGGACGACGGCCAGGGCCTTGGCACCTCGTGTTTGAACTCAGTTTCCTTTCCAGCACATGTGCACGTGTAGTTGGAAAACTAAAGTGGAATAAGCCCTTGAACTAGGGGGTCACGGTTGGATTCCGGGTCAGGGCACACTCCCGGCTTGGGGGTCAAACCCCAGTAGGAGGCGTGCAGGAGGCAACCAATTGTTGATTCTCTCCAATCGATGTTTCTCTCTCTCTCTCTCTCCCTCCCTCTCCCTTCCTCTCTCTGAAATCAGTTGAAAAAATGTATATATTTAAGAGTAATAGCTCACACTTTGAGAGCTGTCACTAACTGCTGGAAACAGATCGAGGCTTTACATACCTGTCTTCACAACAGTCTTCTAAAGAAGGCTTGCTGTCATCTCCGGTGCACTGAGGAAGAAGCAGAGAGCAGCGAGGGTAACTGTCTTGCACCAAAGCACACAGGAAAGTGGCAGAGCCAGGATTCAAACCTGGGCAAATCTGATTTTAACCAATAAAAATTGCCAGTATTGCCCCGACCGGTTTGGCTCAGTGGATAGAGCGTCAGCCTGCGGACTGAAGGGTCCCAGGTTCGATTCTGGTCAAGGGCATGTACCGTGGTTGTGGGCACATCCCCAGTAGGGGGGCGTGCAGGAGGCAGCTGATCGATGTTTCTCTCTCATCGATGTTTCGAACTCTCTTTTTAAAAAAAAATATATTTTATTGATTTTTTACAGAGAGGAAGGGAGAGGGATAGAGAGCTGGAAACGTCGAAGAGAGAGAAACATCGATCAGTTGCCTTCTGCACGATGTTTCTAACTCTCCTTTTCCCTTTCTCTCTGTAAAAAAATCAATAAAATATATATTTTTTAAAATTGCCAATATTTATTGAATACTTCCCACATGCAGGTCACCATTCCCACTGCTTTACATGTATTAATCCTTACTTTCCCCCCAAAGCCTATGAAATAGTTGGTATTGTGCTCATTTACAGATAGGGAAACTGAGACACTGCAAGATTGACTTACTGCAGATCATACAGCTGGTAAAAATGAGCGATGGGCCCTGGCCAGTGTACTCAGCGATTAGAGCATCGCGCTGTGCACGGAAAGGTTACTTGCTCCCACTCCGTGGGGTGGAGGTGTGTGGGGGAGGCCACTAATAGATGTATCTCTCTCACAATGATGTTTCTCTCTGTCTCCTCCTCCTTCCTCCCTCCCTTCCACACTCTCTCCAAAAAGCAATGGACAAAATATCCTCAGGTGGTGATTAACAACAAAACTAGAGATGTATTGAGCCCTGACCTCGAGTCCAAATTCTTCACACCTTTTCTACTACTACTGCCAGGTAGATTTATATGCACGAGCTCATTTACATCTCACATCCTGTGAGCCAGGTTTTTCATTTTATAGATGAGAAAATTGAGCCCAGCTAGTTAGGATCAGAGCTAAGTCCAAAGTTGTGGTACTTTCCACTGTGCTATAGCTAGTGTGTCTTCTGCCTTCCACATCCTTCTTATGGCAGTCCAGGTCCCAAAATAACTTTTCTCTGACTTAAGTTGTTTTGTTTTAAATATATTTCTTTATTTATTTCAGAGAGAAAGGAAGAGGGAGATAGAAACGTCAAAGATAAGAGAGAATCAGTGATTGGCTGCCTCCTGCATGCCCCCCACTGGGGATCGAGCCCGAAACCTGGGCATGTGCCCTTAGCCGGAATCGAATCTGGGACCTTTCAGTCCTCAGGCCAACGCTCTATCCACTGAGCCAAACCGGCTAGGGCTTAAGTTGTTTTTGAGTTGAGGTTATTTTGATGTACATATGCTGAAGGGGGAAGAGTAAATTTCTACTGAGTTCAGTTCCAGACCACCGCAACAAAGACAGTCATAATCTTTTTGCTGATGGAGGGTCTTGCCTTCAATTTGTGAAAATTGCAACATTTGTGAAGTGCAATAAAGCAAAGTGCAATAAAACGAGGTATGCCTATACAGGTTTCCCTCAGAATCCGTGGGGGATTGGTTGCAGGAACCCGCACAGACACCAAAATCTGCAGATGCTCAAGTCCCTTATATAAAACATCATAGTATTTGCAAATAACCTATGCACATCCTCCCATATTCCTTAAATCATCTCCTGATTACTTATGATACCTAATACAATATAAATGCTCTGTAAACAGTTGTTATTCTGTATCACTTAAGGAACAATGAAACGAAAATAATCTTTGTATGTTCAGTACAGATGCGACCATAGGCCTAACTGTATAGTGCATGTCAGCAACACTAACAACACAAAAACATTGTGTTGATGTTTTTTTTACGGGAATGTGGAACCCGTAAATGTGGAACTGATATGGAGGGCTGATTGTATATTTCTTTCCCAGAAAGTCTTCATGAGGCACCTCACTTAGATATTTTCATATCATTGTATTCTGTTGAATCATGTTAAAATATCATTTACGAATCCACAGAAGGAGCTTGGTTAATTCCTAAAACATGTTTTCTTGTTTTAAGCTTTTCTGTTGAATTGTGCCTGCAAAGTGTATGAATAAGAGTAACGATTCTGCTGTTCCCGAAGGGGTGTTTGATTTTGCCGCCATTTTCCCCAAAAATGTTGAGGGACCAAAAACTGGAAAGGGAGCAGCTAGCGATCTATAGCTGCCCTCCCTGTGCACGAAGCCAACCAGGATTCCTGCCTGCTCTGTGTCCTCCTTTCTTGCACTAGGAGATTCCTTCTTCAGAACCCATGGAGGAAGAAGAGGAAGATGACGACTTGGAGCTCTTTGGTGGCTATGACAGTTTCCGGGGCTATAACAGCAGTGCGGGCAGCGAGAGCAGCTCCTACCTCGAGGAGTCCAGTGAAGCAGAAAATGAAGAGAGGGAAGCAGGGGAGCTGCCCACCTCCCCCCTGCATTTGCTCAGCCCTGGGACTCCGCGCTCCTTGGACGGCAGTGGTTCCGAGCCAGGTGCCTTCAGAGTGTCCCTCAGAGGGGAGGTTGCAGGAGGCTGTGGCGGAAGAGGGGGCAGACAGGCCATGTGGACAGAGTTGTCAGGTGTAAAGGGCCGTTCGATCGTAAGTGTAAGGGTCAGATGTGTAAGGACCTGGGAGGGGACAAGCATCCCCAAGGGTCATTTGCCCTGGTGCAGTCTGACTTCACATTGTGATTTCACTCCCTCTTTCATACAACTGATTTTATTCATCACGTATTAGATGCTAGTCACTAACACGGCTCTGCTTTCGCATTTGTGTGAATAGCTGGTGGATTTTTAAAAATATTTTTTTTTATTAATTTCAGAAAGGAAGGGAGAAGGGAGAGAGAGATAGAAACATCAATGATGAAAGAGAATCATTGATCGGCTGCCTCCTGCATGTCCCCTACTGGGGATCGAGCCCACAACCCGGGCATGTGCCCTTGACCGGGATCGAACCTGGGACCCTTTAGTCCACAGGCTGATGCTCTATCCGGTGAGCCAAACCGGTGAGGGCAGCTGGTGGATTTTTAAGTGTGGATGTTGAGAAGGTAGGATACCTAAAGTGTTCTGGTTATTATCCGGGAAGCAACAAGAAATACTTACGGTTTAGAAGTGACAGTGAGGGAAATAGAGAAGAAAGTGCCCCCCGGGTAAGAGGATTAGGGTGGGTTGGGCAGGTAAGAATCCCCATGGAGCATGTGGAAGCCAGTTGGCTTCAGTGATGTGATGCTTGGACAGCTGCTGGGGTCTCTGCCTGTGAAAGAGGCAGGTCAGGCGGTCTCTGAGGACAGTGCTGTTCCTTGGTGCCCAAACTCTTCAGAACAATTATCTAAGATTCTGCTAGTTGAATCTTATTTCCTTTCTATTCATCCTGTCTTCTCTCTGCCTTTGTGTGTCTTTCTCCCTTCTGTCTTCTAGTTGTTCTCTTAGAATCTCAGAATTTTAGGAATTGGAAGACCCGATAGAGACCATCTAGCCCAGGGTTCTCTAGCTCTGGCTTGGGCATTTTTGAAAGCCCCCAAGTGATTCTAATGTGAAGCCGGGGTTCAAACACTGATCTAGTTCAGTTTCTTTCTAGATGAGAAAAAACAGACTCCGAAGTGAAATGATTTGGGCACATTTTTTGTACTTTTTTCCTCTGAAAACTTTCCAACACATGTTTCTCCGTGGATTTTTCTTGGCCCCGCTATTGACACATAGCCGAGGGATGCCAGGCAGCTTATCGTGGGCGAAATAGATTCAGGGTTTACCTGGTTAGTGCAGTGTCCAGGTTTTGAAGGGCCTATCATTTTGTTTGATTTGGGGTGACGTATCAGGTGAGTCATGTGCTAAGTTCTCTTCCCAGCTGTCTGTGAGATGTGTGGTATCGTGGGTACAAGGGAAGCCTTCTTCTCCAAGACCAAGAGGTTCTGCAGCGTCTCCTGTTCCAGGAGCTACTCCTCCAACTCCAAGAAAGCCAGTATCTTGGCTAGATTACAGGTGAGAGGCAGTCACTTGGGAAGACCCTTTCTGGGGCCCAGGGTGCTGAGACAGGAACAACCAACTAGCTGATGGCAAGGGGCCAACAAGGCTTGGGGAGGACCTTGCCTGTATCCATCGGAGGATGTAGATTGCCTGGTGTTTATTATCTCACACTTCCGAGGCAGAGGAATCTATGGCGCTGCATCACTTCGTTCCCCACTCAGGGGAGGTTCAGTTTTAAAATGCCCTTGGTCCTTGCACCACACGGTTATAAGTGTTCTGAGAGGAAGCTGGGGACCAGCCACAGTGGGTTTAGATGGTCAGTGCCTCATCCCTGACTCCATGCCATAGACAGCCACCCAAAAGTCTTACCAACCTCTCGTCAATTACTGGCATTCATAGCAGCTTCAGAAATGGAAAGATTGTGATGTGCTGTCTGACCTGTACGTTAGCTGGGACGTGTGCTGAAGTCCAGAGGAAGAATGACTTCCTAGGGTGGCCCTGTGGGCTGAGGCAGCAGAGCGAGGCTGGAAGCTAATCTCAGGTGCTGGCCTTGTGTTCATGGTGACCGGCTGCATTCGCAACGCTCGTTCTCAAACTTGACTACACGTTGAGGTCACCTAGAAGGTTTTAAAAATATTGATGCTTGCGTCTTACTCCCAAAGAGCCTGATTTCATTGGGATGAAGTGTGACCTGGACACGGGCTTCAGAGAGCTCCTCGGTGAACTAATGTGCAGGCAGGCGTGTGGAACCTGATGTGTAGTGCGTCAGGGAGCCAGTTCTGCTCAGTGCTTCCCACACTCTCACCTTCATGAGACCATTACTCTTGTTCCCCTCATTTTGTGGATTATAGTCAAGGCATGGAAAAATCCTTCCTCAGTGAGCTGATAATATTGTGAATAGCTGCAGTTCGGAGGCACTTACTAAGTGCTTGACACTCTCAATGTAACCAGTTATCTCTAAAAAAAATAATTTTTAAAAATTTATTTTAAAGGGCCAAAATTTTTAGTAACTTGCTGAAAGGTACACAAGTAAAATTGAGCCAGGATTTGAACCCAGGTCTGTGTGAGTTCTAAACCCACATTTCTACTATACTGATCGCTAGCAAATTATCTGGACCTCTCTGAGCAGTGCTTAAGTTACAAGTTACAGAATGGATCGGCGTCCGTCAGCTTTGGGGAAGGATTCTGATTACCTGATGGAAGCGGAATATACAAACTGTCCCCTGGTTCAGTTCACAAATCCCACTGAAACCCATTCTCTGCCATAAATCTGTAGAAGCGCAGGAGCAAGTAATGGCTGAGAGTTCAGGCCACTAGGAAAAGGTTACTGGAGGAAGCAGAGGTTTAAAAGATGGAACAGGTGTCCCTCTCTGCCTTACTGCTCTGCCATCTGTCCCCAGTCCCTCCCCAGTGAACAAGAGTGAAGCCCTTATCCCATCCTTGCAACCCTTATTCCTACTATCACCTTGATTTACAAGTGGAGAAACTGGAGCCCCAGAGAGCTCACTAGGCACTGACCCGTGTTGAGATGTAATCTGGGCGGTGTAAGTCCAGAGCTAGATTCTTAGCCAATATTCTCCACATCCTCTCCGCCCTTCAGGGAAAACCACCTACCAAGAAAGCCAAAGTCCTGCACAAAGCAGCCTGGTCTGCCAAGATTGGAGCCTTTCTCCACTCGCAAGGGACGGGCCAGCTAGCAGATGGGACACCAACAGGGCAAGACGGTAAGAGCGCAGAGGACTGTGCTCAGGAAGCTGCTGGGCATGGGTATGGGGTGCCAGGACTGGGTGGCCCACTCTGGGAGCGAGGAGGAAAGATGGTGCACTGGAAAGAGCCTGACCCAGGCTTACTGTGGGTTGCATCTTCCTCACCTGGTAGCTATTGTGGAAATTACTGCAGAAAATCCCTCGACACCCTAAATGGCAGGACCCCCACTGTTCACTCAAAAGCCATGAATTAGCCTCTATTGTTTTGCAATGATGTTAGCTTTGTGCTGTTTCCCTGGCAGTGGAAAGCCAGGTCTAGTTGGGAGAGGGGTGGTGCAATAAGAAAGGGAACTTTGAGTGGGGAGCAATTTCTGAGCAAGTTAAATATAGGCACAAAGCACCTCAGCTCTGAGTGGTCTGAGTTTCTGACAGAAATTGAGCCCCCTAGGCGTGAGGGTTGCATGCTCTAGCCAATGGCAGGTCAGGGGAGGTCTGAGGAATTTAAGCGCAAGGGTCTTTGAATTTCATTTTCCTTTGGGGGAAGAAAGGCCAGACATTTCCTTCTGATTGTTTACTCCTGAGAGTCTGGCAGCCTTTGGATTAAGGTCCTGATGGCCACGTGTGGGGCAGGTATGGGGACAGATGGCTTCGCCATGCACTTGGGGCTGAGATGCTACTGTGGTGGGAAAGGGACCTGCCTCTTCAGGCTCCTCAGGGGCCAGGGGCCTGGAGTGGCTGCTGCCTGAGTTCCAGACTCCACTCTCTTCAACTCCTCTTTGTCTCCAGCGCTGGTCTTGGGGTTCGACTGGGGGAAGTTCCTGAAGGATCACAGCTACAAGGCTGCTCCTGTCAGCTGTTTCAAGCACGTGAGTGCCATGGCGGGGAGGGGAGAGGGAGCAGAGAACCCAGGGCTCACCACCCACTTCACCTCACTGCCTCGCAAACACTGTTCCAGTCTGGACGCTGCATTGGCAGCGCGAGAGAACAGCGGTGGTGGAGCAGGGTCCTGGGTGGTTGAAGTCCAGCTTAGTTACTCGTTTTCCTTTCTGTTCACTTCTTTGCAGAAGTCTTCCCTGCGACCCTCACTGAGGGCTTCTAGCACTGCACTTCCCCTCTGAAGGGAACTTGTTATTTACCTAATGGAACTTGGTGCTAGCTTATGTCTGAGCACCAAATACGAACTCCTTTTCTCCTTTCTCCCCGTTGTTCATGTTTCCCATTGAAAGCTTGGTGCTTCTGAAGTACCCTGGGCCCCTTGGTCCCTGGGAGGCAGCTGTGGACACCTCCTGGAGCCCCTTCTGCAGACGGCTCCCTCGCCCCTATTACTGAGAAAGGCCAGCAGGGTGAGGCCCTGGGGCTGGGCGTGGAGGAGGCACTGAATGGGAAGCATCCGGAGGCGGTGGTTGCAGGCCAGGAAGGAGGCCTAGAGCAGGCTCTTGTTTTGTCTTCCAAGCCAATTTCTAAAAACGCCAGGAAATGGAGGAGGAGGCCTCTCACCCCAGTAAACCCACTCCCTGGTCTCTGCTTTCTGAGCTGCTGCTGAACTCTGCAGGGTGCCCTGAACAGTGAAAAGTTGGCCTTCAGCGCAGCCTCGACTCCTCTGAATTGCTGGTGCAGGTGCCCCTCCTGGCATTGGCACCTTCGCAGCACACTTGCATTTAACAGGTCTGATTCATGTGCTCTGGGAAAAGCCCACTCCTGTGTGCCTGGGGAGCATTCTGTGTCTACGATGAACCCAATCTTTAGCCAGGGACATGGGACAGGATCCCCCAATTGGCTTAAGCAAGCTGGGGATGCAGAAAAGCTGAATTTCCCCAAAGGAGAATCAAGGTGCCATGGCAGCAAAGGGAGGATTAGTTATGAGAAGGCACCCAGAGAGCAGCCCCTTGCTGTCGGGGGCACCTGAGCAGGCGGAGAGGACCAGCGGGAGAGGTGGCGAGAGGAGTGATGTGTGGTGGCGATGACTGAGACCAGGGGGCCATGATCCTTGCTGCCTGGGCCTGAGTGATGATCAAGGAGGTGATATTTGGGCCAAGAACAGCAACTGTAACGTGTCATGCAGGCTGGCCCAGGTGATGTGCTCAAGGTGATACAGTGGGAGCTGGTCCTGTACCGACTAGTACTTGGGGCTGCCTGGCTGGATCTCTGACCGTCACACTGGCCACCCCCATCTCTGTCCCCTGACTGCTCCTCGGGGACAGCAGACACACCTTGCTCACCTCTTCCTCCCTGTCCTGTGCCTGGCTTTCCGCACCCGGTGGCTGGTGCGACAAGGCGAGACACAGTCCGTCGGGAAGCCATGGGCCCAGCGCTCTTCTCCGCTACCCCAGGCAGTTAGTTCACCGTCTCCTTTGGGTTCTCTCTTCCCACCAGGTCCCACTCTATGACCAGTGGGAGGATGTGATGAAGGGGATGAAGGTGGAGGTGCTCAACAGTGACGCTGTGCTCCCCAGCCGGGTGTACTGGATCGCCTCTGTCATCCAGGCCGCAGGTGGGTGTTCCTCTGGCCAAAGAGGAGCAGGGTCTGGAGAGTGGCATCTGCAGATGGGTGGGCAGTGCTGTAGGCAACAAACCCCCTCCTGCTGGAGTTTCTGGCCCCCTTGCCTGCCTTAGAGGGGACCACAGAGCTGGGTGAGTTTGGAAACTCCCATTTTTTAAAGTTTATTCCAGGGATAATCGGGCTATCGAAAAGTAATTCTCCCCATTATGCCACACTGCTTTCCAAGTAAGCGGCATGGGGTTTTTTGGCCATGACTCTATGGACAGCAGAGGCCACAGAGTCCACAAGGAGTTCTTGGAGGTGGCAGCTGAAAGTCTGGGTTAGGCCAAGGAAGGAGGAAGGCCTAAGAACATACCTCCCCCCATTGCACCCTCACCACGGCTCGTGTCCTCTCCAGGGTACCGAGTACTGCTTCGGTATGAGGGCTTTGAAAATGATGCCAGCCACGACTTCTGGTGCAACCTGGGAACTGTGGATGTCCACCCCATCGGCTGGTGTGCCATCAACAGCAAGATCCTGGTGCCCCCCCGGAGTGAGTTGATGAGGACTTCCGTGTGCTGGTTTCTGCAGGGCATTTTGGTGAGGCAGAACAGAACCACTTGCCTCCTCTGTCCCAGTGGCCTTGTGGCAGCTCCAAGTTGTAGAGCCTCATTCTATAGGATGAGACGATTGCGGACCCGAAAGGCAGAAATAAGTTGTCCATCTCCTCTGCTGATGTCTGGGGCGGCTCTGGCGCCCTCTGTCGGTGGAAGTGTCAGCGTGTAACCAGGAATCTTGTCTCGCAGCTATCCACGCCAAATTCACCGACTGGAAGGGCTACCTCATGAAGCGGTTGGTGGGCTCCAGGACACTTCCCGTGGATTTTCATATCAAGGTCTGGCACTGCGCCCTTTGGGTCTCCTAAGTGATCTCCTTCCTGCCCTTCCTGTTTGATGTGCTTCCTGCTACTCGTTGGCATATTCTTCCTAAGACCCCTTATGTAACAATCTGTAGTAACTCCATGTTTCTCAAGGAAGGATGGTGGTTCTTGCCTCCTCCCCACCCAGACTCTGATCCCGCTGCATCGACCCCCCTGCCTTGTCTGCCATCTGTTCTTCTGGGCCCTTACCTGTGCTCAGAGCATTGTTCAGGAGCATTCGCTCAGTAAGCTTTAGTAAATGCCCTGGAAACACAGACCCTGCATCCCAGGACTCTCCTGTCTGGCAGAGGACACGAAGTCATGCACATGAATAATTGTAAAGTAGCCTTGGTTCTGGACCAGGGAGGTGCTTCAGAACCACCTGTGTGGCACTGAATTATAATTTTAAAAATTATTTAGTTTTTTAACCTAAAAAGCCATACACATGGTAAGAATTCAAGGGGACCTCAAGGGGACAGAGTGAAGACTTAGTCTCTCCCACTCTAGAGGCCAGATTGCTTGGGGCTCACTCACTAGGTGGTGGGGCCGAACCTCGGGTATCCTTTCCCAGTCACACAAGTGTGGTTCCCTTGTTGCCTGGGTGTCAAAACAGTGAGCAGAGGGATGCAGGGCAGGTGCTGCCATGACATGAAATTGAATGGAACAAGTATTAAAGAAGGCTTCATGGAAAAAATGGCATTTGAATTTGACCTTGATCAGTAGGGTGTGGGTGGCATGAAACCAGCAATTGGAAAACAAGGATGGAGTGGAAGTTGGGCCCTCTCGCCCAGGGCACTGGCACCAGCCTTCAGCAAGGGGTGGTTCCCAGCCCCTCAGGAGGCATTCTCAGACTTCTTTTCCTGAAGTAGAAGTGATTTTTCCCTTCTTTGAAATCAGTGGGTGCTATTCATTTGCTGCTTCTCTCTCTGTTGTTAACTGTCTGTATTCTCTTTCCATCCAAACTGTAAGCTTTTTCTCCTGCATTTCCCATAGTGCTTTGCAGTTGACAGATTTGCCACGAAGATGGCTGTGTACTCTTCCTCAGCTGGCCCTTGTCTTAAGATGAGGCAGAGGACTGTGGGGGTGCAGGGCACTATGAGTATTAAGGCCTCTTTTCTGCTGAAATTACAAGGACTTGGGCTCTGGTGGCAGAACAGAGTCCCACCAGTCGGCAAGCATGCGGTTACTGCTCGTCACCTACCCAGTTGTGCAGTGCACGCTGGAGCGGACACAAAAGCAGCTGCCTGTGAAGATTAGCGGGGAGGGTAGAGGGGTGGGTTTGTGAAGGAAGCTTCAAATCAAATATGCCCTTTCATGCCTGCAGTACGGTCAGTGCTTAGTAAAATCTTTGGAATGAACGACCCATCAGCCAGTGTCTGGTGTGGCCCGTGTTTGTTTGTGGTTGAGAAAAATCATTAACTGAGCACCAACTCTGTGCCCAGTTCTGTGCTCGGCTGAGACTGTCAACAGGGATCAGGCGAACCTCGTCTCTGTCCTTGCAGAGTTGAGGTTCTGGTTGTGGCCATAACCACTGGAGTAGGGTTGTTGGGTTGTGGGCTGCCATGGTGGGTGCAGAGGAAAGGAATGTATCAGGTAGGCTGGTGGGGGAGGGCAGCCCGGAGGGACCCCAGTCCAGGCCTCACCTGCATCTCCCTCGCTTAAACGGGCCGGTCAGGCAGTGGGTGTTGGGTGGTGCATTCCGCCTGAGTGAGGGCTGAGGATCTGTGGTGGAGGACTGTGTCAGGCTTTCCAGGTGATCTGGAGACGCTGTCCCTTCTGGGGGGATTTGAAATAGCACAGCTCAGTCCCCATGCCAAGGCTGGGCCGTTCCTCCCTGAGCCAGCAGTGCCCGGGGTTGAGAGGGCCCTGCGGAGCTGACCAGTTACGGCAAACCACGCATCTCCTCCCCCCCGTCACCCGTGCCTGCCACCAGTGCTCCCTGGAGCAGCTGTGGGCGCTTGGTCACTGTGCTTGCTGGGTCAGAGGGGGCAGGCGTTGCTACTGAGGTGCTACAAAAGCCATTCAGAGTCGAGGCCCGGTGAGGCCAGAGCTGGAATGGGATGGATGGAAGCAAAGGCGACTGCTCAAGAGGCTTGTGTGTGGCACCAGCAGGAGCTGGCAGGAGAGGGGAGGGAGGGATACCTGTGGGTCAGGACGCAGGTCCTGGGAGGAGCACAAGGCTGGATACTGGGACCAGGTCCCAGGCTCAGCTCTGGCACGAATGACTGAGTCTGGGCAAGTCACCTGACCCTTGGGCGGCCGCTTCCCTGCCCTCTGGTGACTTGTCAGAAGGTGGGGGCAGGGCCCATGCCCACAGCAGGCCTGTGTTCTGACGTTGCAGATGGTGGAGAGCATGAAGTACCCCTTTCGGCAGGGCATGCGGCTGGAGGTGGTGGACAAGTCCCAGGTGTCTCGGACCCGCATGGCCGTAGTGGACACGGTGATTGGGGGTCGCCTACGGCTCCTGTACGAGGATGGCGACAGTGACGACGACTTCTGGTGCCATATGTGGAGCCCCCTGATCCATCCAGTGGGCTGGTCACGGCGTGTCGGCCACGGCATCAAGCTGTCAGGTTAGCAGAGCCCCAGGCAGCATGACCTCAGCCGCCACCCCAAGGCTGGGTGGGAGCACCTCTTACCCCACAACAACGCTCTGTGGTTTAGGTGCTCATCTCCACCCTGCAATTGGCAATACTGAGGCCCAGAGAGGTTGAGTGACTTAATCAAGGTCACTCAGCTTGTAGGTGGTAAAACTGATTTGGAACTAGAGACCACAGGCCCCATCTCCCCTCTTGTCACCTGGTAGGAGAATGGGTCTTGGGGCTAATAGTTCCCATAGAGGGTGCCTGGTGCTTTCGGTCTTCTAGCACAGACGGGTGGAGGCTAAGGTACAGATCACAGTATCCGCAGGGCAGCACCCGCATTTCTGGGGAGTGTAGTGATGGCCCTGTTAGCACCCTTCAACTCCCTTCTCTCCCTCACTCCCTCTGCCATCTCCCCAAAAGAGAGGCGCAGCGACATGGCCCATCATCCCACCTTCCGGAAAATCTACTGTGATGCTGTTCCTTACCTGTTCAAGAAGGTGAGGCGCAGCTCTTGGGTCCTTTCCCCTTGACCTTGGGTCCAATCCAGGCCTTAAGGACCCTGGCCCTCCCTCTTCCCTTCCCAGGCCTATGGCAGGAGAGGCCTGCTCCCTCCGCCCTGCACTTGGGCTGCCCCAGATGCCCCAGCTGTCTTGTTCCTTTAAGGTTCGTGCTGTCTACACTGAAGGCGGTTGGTTTGAGGAGGGGATGAAGCTGGAGGCCATTGACCCTCTGAATCTGGGCAACATCTGCGTGGCAACCATCTGCAAGGTGAGCCTGTGGCTGGCCCTCACACCTCCAGGCGGCTCTCGGGAGGGAGCTGGTACAGAGCCCTGCACTCCATGTCCACCACATTCCCGCTGGCTGCTCCTAGAGCCTCTGAGTTCCGTGAGCTCCCACTGAGAACACAGTGGCACACAGATAGACATGGGCCCTGTGGGTCAACAGTCTCAAACATAGGCTTCGGAGTGCCGTAGCTGGAGCAGCAGCTCAGGGGAGACATGGCATCGTGTCCCTACCACAGCCACCTTGCCCTGGGATGGGGTGCAGCTCATGATACTGTGTTCTCTGTGTGCCCCTCTCGACCACCCACAGGTCCTCCTGGATGGCTACCTGATGATCTGTGTGGACGGGGGGCCCTCCACTGATGGCTCGGACTGGTTCTGTTACCACGCCTCCTCCCACGCCATCTTCCCAGCCGCCTTCTGCCAAAAGAATGACATTGAGCTCACTCTCCCAAAAGGTAAGACTGGCCTGACCAGGCTACAGGCGCCCCTTTGGCTGTGTGCGCCCTCCTAGACTCCTTCGCTCCCCCTCCTCCCTCCACATCTCCTTCTGCTCCTCAGGCTACGACACACGCACTTTCAACTGGGACACCTACTTGGAGAAGACCAAGTCGAAAGCAGCTCCATCGAGACTCTTTAACATGGTGAGGAGACTGAGGATGGGGCACCCGGGTGGCTTCGGGATTGGCCCTGCCCACTGTCAGCGAGTGTCTGCTGCTGAGATCAGCCACTTCCAGGGAGAGGGCCCAGCTCCAGCACAGGCACTGCGTCCCTAGTCCAGAGGTCCCTTTCCCACAGGGACTGGTGCTTGGGCACAAAATACAGGGGAGCATTGGTCAGAGGGGCCTTCCCCTGCAGGCACTCACCACTGGGGCAGGGAGCTGGCAGGCTAGGCCACTGCCTTCCTCCTCCTCCCAGGACTGCCCCAACCATGGCTTCAAGGTGGGCATGAAACTGGAGGCCGTGGACCTGATGGAGCCCCGGCTCATCTGCGTGGCCACGGTGAAGCGGGTGGTGCATCGGCTCCTCAGCATCCACTTTGACGGCTGGGACAACGAGTATGACCAGTGGGTGGACTGTGAGTCCCCAGACATCTACCCCGTCGGCTGGTGCGAGCTCACCGGCTACCAGCTCCAGCCGCCCGTGGCCACAGGTCTGGGTTCTTGCAGCCCTGAGGGGCTCCTGACTTTCATTTTTCCTTCCTTCCAACCACACCCCCTGCCCCATGCCCACCTCATTCTGTGGCATGAGATCGAGAAGTCTCTTGGCCCACCCTTGCTCCTGACTTCTCTGTCTCCCTTTCCCTCTGGCCTGCAGAGCTCCTTCCTTGATCTTGCCCACTCTGTCATATGCTCGTGCCCTTATGCACCCAGGTAAACTACCCAGGTCCCTCGGCGCAGCCCTGGTGACGAGGGTGGGAAGGGACAGCTGTTCTCCAGTCCCTCCCCCAGGCCCTTCCCCTTTCTCATTGCCCAACTTTGGCTTTCCTTCTTGGGGTGTCCCGAGTGTCAGGGAGGCTATGAGGGGTGGCAGGGGTCTCGGGATGTGCCTCTACCCTGTGTCCTCTCGGAACTCTCTCCTCACCTCTTGTCCTTTTCTTTCAACAACAGAGCCAACCACGCCTCTGAAGGCCAAAGAGGCCACGAAGAAAAGAAAGAAGCAGTTTGGGAAGAAAAGTAAGTGGTGCTCTAAAGCTGCCTAGGCGGGTGTGGGACCCGATCAGCGGAACCTGTGGCCCTGGGAGCAGAGCTTGGGCGTTATCACTCAGGTGATGACCACGGACCGTCATCCTGTCTTCAGTGACTCAGCAGAGTAGGGAGCCTTTAGTCCCTGGCAGTGGTCAGATGCCAGAAAAAGGCAGGAGGTTGTATTTGAGAGCGAGAAGGGGAGGGAGGGGTCCCATGCTGCCCATGACAGGCACCAGCCCCTCTGCTGGGTGTGGAAGTCAAAGGTGCTGGAGGAAATGAAGCTACTCCCCTGGCTGCCGGTCTTCCCTCTGCCCCCGTCAGGGGTGGGAGCAAGGGCAGCCACAGCTTCAGGGTCTCTTCCCCAGGTGGGCGCCGCTCTCAGCAGGTCCTGAGTCCAGCACGGGCTTGGCTCGGGGCAGCCGGTTGGAGGGGCAGGGAGTAGAGGAGGGTGGTGGCAAGGTAGCCTCCATGACTGGCACCACCCAGAGATGAGGTGCCCGCAGTGGGAGGCCGCTGATCAGGTTGTGGGAGGGTGGAGGGCTCAGCCCTGGGGGCACAGGGCCTGAGGGATGATGTCAGAAGTTCAGGCCAGTTCCCCTACGTTGGTACCATCCCCTCTGCTGTGCTGCCCAGCTGCTGGAGGAGACCCAGCCTTCAAGCCTCACATGGATGTGACCCTAATGCTGGTTTAATTCCATTTTTATTCAAAGGGAAAAGAATGCCACCGAGCAAGACGCGGCCCCTGAGACAGGCATCCAAGAAGCCCCTGCTGGGTGAAGACCCACGGGCCACGGAGAAGATCTCGGCGGGGGCCGCTCCCGAGGAGAGTAAGTGCCCAGGACGGGCAGCCTGCGGCAGGGCTCAGGGGCGGCGCCTCTCCTTCCCCACCTGGCACAGAAGGGTACGGTCAATTTTGAAGGGAATTTTCTGGGCACCAAGCAGCCCTTCTCAGACCACAGGGCAGAAGAGCTTCTGAAACACCCACCCCCAGATCTGAGCGGAGCCAAGGAGCTCAGCCTGGCTTCTCCACCTGTGCCCACCTCATGTGCTTGGCAGGGTGGGCGGCAGAGAGGCAGGTGCAGTGTGTGGCACAGCCAGCCTGGCGGGCATGTGACGGGGCCTGGGCCTTTTCCCCCTCATCCTGAGGCCCCATCTAGGGAGTGAGATCCCTTCCCAGATCCAGAGCCCCCACCCTTCCCAGCATCACATGCTCAGCCTCTCTTTCTCTCTCTCTCTCCCCCACACCCCTCCTCCTCCTCCTTCAGTCATCGCTGTGCGCGTGAAGGAAGAGCATGTGGAAGCGGCCACGCCTGACAAGGCCCTGGGTGCAGAGCTGCCTGTTTCCATCGAGAACATCAAACAGGAGGCAGACGACTGAGCCGCCCCTGCTGCCAGCCTGGCCATAGGAGGCTGGCGCAGGCTCCTCTGTCGACATCTCCCTTCCACCCACTTCGTTTCGGAGCCTGAGCCTTTTGCATAAACTCCTCCTGGTGCTGAGGGCCCGGCACTGAAGGATGAGCCGGGTCTCTGACCTGCCTTGTGACCTCTGCCCTCTGGCAAGGACTAGTGACTGGGGCTACCTGGGGTCCCCACATGGTTGGAGTGGCTCCCTCTCCAGCTACAGTTCCCGAAGCTGTCCCTTCCGGTCGCCCCCTCCACACCTCTTAGCCACCGGGGTAGGGGCTGTGCAGTCACACTGCAGGACAAGACAGCGAGGTGTGCGTGCACCCGTGTGTGTGGCCCAGCATGGCACATAAATAAAGGCCTGCAGCCGCTCTGGAGGGGGAGGCATCACCTGATCGGGGTGAGTGGTGTGATGGTCTGAACATTTTACCAAGTGGCCTGTCTTGCCTCCTGGGCTGTGCTCTCTCCTCCCAGCACCTCAGGGACAGCCATGTCTGTTGGGCAGCTGAGAAGCAGTGACCAGGATTTGGGTTTCAGTGGCTTGTGAGGTGTCCTTGACCTACTTTCTCTATTGGCAGGAGCACCAATTCCCATTTCTAAAAGGGCAGAGGTGGGGTCTGCTTCCTAGCCTGGGGGGCTTGCAGAGACCTGGGGGAGGGTTGATGGTGGATGGGGTTGGGGACGGCAGGGGCAGGTGTGGTGGGGGCCCCACCTGAGGGAGACAACCTCCAGCCTCGATCTGAACCTGCTCCAGAGGCCGGCTGGGCTGCGGCCTGTCCTTGTCACTCTCCTTCTGTTAACCAGAGTCAGCGTCACAAGGCTGCGAGGGGAGTGTCAGCCCTGCTGGCAGAGGAGCCTGTGCAGGAGGGAGCAGGGCGTAACGGACACACTTCCTGGTTCCCTCTCCTTTACTGTCCGAGCCCTTAACTCCTTAACACGGTTTCCCTGCTCCTCTCGGAAATTACATTCTCCTTCACCTGGTGTTTGCCCAGGTCATTCTCCTTCGAAACTCTTTCTGGTCAGTCCTGTCTCTTGATTTGCTCCCCTTTCTGGAAACTAAGGCGGAAGCTGCAGGCCTCAGCCTTTTCTTTCCTCTGTGGATAGGGAACTGCACTGTCAGGGTCCACCTCTAAGGCCCAGCTGTGCTGGCCTGGAGTCCAGCTGCCGCCTCTGAGCTGATCAGTCAGGCTGCTGTGGCCTGTGCTTGCCACAGGGGTGCTGTTTGCTTGTTCAGGGCCTGGGCTATTTGGTGCCATCCCAGAGATGGGGGGCGCAAGGGGAGCCAAATTCCAATCAGACAGTGGAGATAACTCGGTCTAGTCTCCTTTGCTGAAGGCACTAGGCAGCCTCACATGGTGCAGAAACAAGCCCCAGAAAGCAACCTGTTGGTGCAGCCTGATTTCTCCAAAAAGGGACTAGATTTGCAAACAGTGAAGGCCAAAAGCAGGGACAGACCTGGGTGTGACAGGCAGTGGCATCAACCCCCAGGAACGAAGATGGCCAAGGGGTTCCCTCTGGCTTCCGGGGAAACAAATTGTATGGCACTTTGGCCTTTCATTTCTTGAATGAAGAAGTGATACCTACAGGTACCATGGGCACAAAAGCTCCTGACGGCGGATTCTGACGGCGGAGCTGAAGGACAAGTTTAGCTGCCACTCGGGCCCTGGACTGGCCTCCCCAGACAGTGAGATAGTGAAATCCCTTACTTGCTGAAGTCCAGTTTGTCAGAGTTTTGTTCCTTACAGCAGCGTGTATTCTGATTTATCGCCTCATAGTAACCATCACGAGGTGAGTTCACATGTGAAGAAACGAAAGAATAAATGGCATCTGTCTCCATAGGGACCACACAGTGCCCTTATTTCTGCCATTCCCCTCCCCCAGACCCTGAGTTCCCCCAAGGCCTAGCCTGTGCCTTGTCCCTCGGGCCCTCTGCATGGGGCTGGTACAGTGAGCGTGTCCGACATGAAAGGGTATGGAAGGGGCCTAAAGGTCGATTTGATGTGTTGCAGGTGCAAGTGTTGACCTCTGGGGCGTTCTTACTCAAGGCACAGAATGACCCTGTGTCTCACAGTGGGTCTGCGGGCTGGGAAGCATCCTGAAGGGCCCTTCCGCCTCCCTGCTTCTGCTGCAGCATATGCAGTGGCTTCCAGTGCGGATGAGACCACGTCCAAACGCCCTCACACTTTCCTGTCACCTAGTCCAGACCCTTCGCTCTGCCCGAGGGACCGGGAGAAGCAAGGGGGCGGCCGTTTAGACAATCTCACGTGCCAGGCCCTGGTTTATACACATTTACAGTTTCATCTCCACAGAGGCCTGCAAGGAACATGCCTTCATTTTACAGGACAAGAAAGGCTCGTTAAGGTCTAGTAACTTGGTTGCTTAAATTTACTACTTAAATGACGGCAGCGGGATTAACCCTGGTTGGTCAGCCATGTTACTGCTGGCACCATTCATTCCCTCAACATTATGCATCTTCCATGTGCTGGACCCCAGGCTAGAGGTGAAGCTCCAAGGAGAGGCAGGCATGTGTAGTCCAGCCTCGTGCCCCCAGCAAGGTCAG
This sequence comes from Murina feae, assembly GCA_004026665.1. Classification (NCBI taxonomy): domain Eukaryota; kingdom Metazoa; phylum Chordata; class Mammalia; order Chiroptera; family Vespertilionidae; genus Murina; species Murina feae. Next base: position 68,529 of record PVJC01001351.1, read on the forward strand.
CACCCAGCCCAGAGCATCCTGCCTCTGCTCCGGACCCTATCCTTCCACCTTTGTGTTCCTGGGAGAAAACTGCTACTTTAAACAAAATAAAAACAGAAAACCTCTAACTCCAGGCTGGCCTTTGGTGGGATATCTGCGTGTCAGAAAAGGTGGCTGGAAGGCATGGTCTCGGGTCCCCACTCCTGCCACACCACCATACTCTGTGTGTGTGCGGGGAGCTGCGGGGGGAGGGTCCCTTTGAACAAAAGCCCTGGCCTGGACCTGGGGCGGCAGGTGTGCTCCAGGAGCTCCCAGCTGGCACAGGGCGAGAGCCGTGCCCTTCATCAGCACAAGCCTGGCCTAAGTCCATGCACACGAGTGTCGGCTGGCATTGCTGCTGCTGTCAACACTCGTTCCAGGCCTTGCTTCTACGGCAGAACTGCTTCAGCTTGGGGTCCCATGAGGGGTTCCTTTCTCCCACCTACCCCCACAAGGAACACGATTAGGGGTTACATTATGTCCTCTAGAGAAATACCTCAGAATGAGACCTTATTTAGAAATAGAAACTTCACAGACATAGTCAAGGTCAAATGAGGTCATTAGGGTGGACCCTAAGCCAACAGGTCTGTGTTCTTACATGGTAAGAAGGGGAAATCTGAAAAAAATAAAAATAAAAAAGGGGGAGTCTGGATACGGGATATCTTGAGATGATGTAAAGACAAGGAGATACCAGAGGTTGGAGCTGTGCTGCCACAGGCAAGGAGCATCTGGGGCCCCCAGAAGCTGGAAGGGGCAGGAAGGACCCCCATGGCCATGCCTTGGTTCAGACTTGTGACCTCTGGAACAGTGAGGTAATAAAGGTACCGTTTGTGGTACTTGGTTCTGCAGCCCCAGGGAACTACTATACCATCTAACCGTCCCGGGCACCCAAACCTTCCAATGCAGGTCCTCTCCCTCCCAGTGCCTCCTTGTTCTGCTCCCATTTTTCCCTCCAAGGACTGGCTGCTCCTCTACAGACCCTCCAGCCCCCAGTGCCATCACCATACAGCTCGGGCCGCACACGGAGAGGCGCCCACATCTCACTCACTCTTCTCTGATGTGCAGACCCACCCCAAGCCCAGCCCAGGGGTAGAGGAGGTGAGGAGGTGGGCACGGGCATTCCTGAATGGAGACAAGGGCTCCTTGCCCAGATCTAGAACCACATGAAACTGAGACCAAGAGAAGTCAGAGCCCTGCTGCCCCGAGAGCTCTGGAACCTGCCCCACCCCCCGAGGCCCCCCCCCACCTGCCAACCTTGTGTGCTCCCTGCCGTCTTCCCTTCACGCGGGTTCTCCGGGCACTGGGCATCCGCTTGGCCTTCCGGGAAGCCCAGCTCGGGCAGGCTTCGAAGACAGCAACTGCAGCCTTCACCCTCTGGCCGCGGGCACTGGGAGGGGCGGCACAGGTGGCCCCCACGCGCAGGTTCAGCCCAGTGAGCCACCTGAGGAGAGAGTTTGGGAACCCTGGTGCTGAGCTTTCCTGAGCAGGGTCCTCGGGAATTTGGGGCAGTGGGGCCTAGTGTGTGAGAACCGACTCCAGAGTCCTGGTTCGGCCACTCGCCAATCATGTGACCCTGAGCAAGTCACTTCCAGCCTCACATCCTCCTCTGTAACAAGAAGGCAGCCATAGGGACGAACACGCAGGGCTGTGATTGTTCAAACCAACCTGTACCCGTAACTAATCCAATGTAACTGCTAACAAGCCGCCGCCAGGAGGTGGACACGATTGCTCTCAGCCCCTCACAGAAGAGGGTCAGACGGCCAGACAGGCAGGCAGAGCTGGACGTCAGCCGCCTGCAGGACTCCAGGCGATGGCTGCTTTCTCGTGTGACGATGTGAAGCGCCCACCAACAGTGATGAGGTTGGGCCCCGCTGGGCTGGGCAGATCTCATTCCCACTCTACGGATGAGGGACTCGAGGCTCAGAGGAGCCACCCCAAGCTGTGCCCTGGCAGGATCCCACTCCCCAAAAGCTGCTCAGCCGGGCAGACAAGGGGCCCTGGAGAGAGACAGTGGGAGCTGGACTGAGAGCAGCTGGTGGGCTCTGCTGGGGGTCCAGGTGGAGGTGCTCACCTGTGAAGGGGGAGCAGCTGGCAGTCACAGCGGAAGGGGTTGCCGCTGAGGTCGACCAGCTCCAGCTGGCTGAGACCGGGCAGGGCGGGCAGGGCCTGCAGCTGGTTCTTCTGCAGGTGTAGGCTCTGCAGCTGGGGCCCCAGGCCTGAGAAGGCCCCAGGAGAAACCTGCAAGGAGGCGCCAGGCCCTGGTGTGAGCTCCTGTCAGGCCAGGGAGGGAGGCCCGGGCTCCCCTGGCACAAGGCAGTGGGGACCCTCAGGTGGCCAGGCAGGAGGTAGTGCTCAGAGGGAGACGTAGGTGCCTCTGATGTCAAAGCACTTGCCCTTTGCAAGTCACCTAGACCCGGTCAGGGTGCTTTCCGCTTTGCCTGAGCCACTCCCACCCCCCATATCGGCAAAGCCCCTGGAGGGCTCCACCCTGCCTCAAAGTGCACAACAGTAGGTGACCTGAGGGCCCAGCTTCCTTTCTCCTCCGAGCCCCAGCAGGACGCTCCCTGGCAGGCCTCTGTGTGGCATGGATTCAGATGCTCTGTCACGCACACCAGGTTCCCTGGGGCAGGACAGTCTGGCTTATCTAAGGGTCCCCGTGCCCAGCCTCGGGCCTGGCACTGCCGGGCTGGCAGTGTTTGTTGAGTGAATGTTCCTTACATAGGACCAAGCTGCGCCCCCCCCCCTCCCCCGTCCCTACCCCCTGTGCCCACCTGCTCCAGGCCACTGCTGTTCAGGAAGAGGTGCTGCAGCGACCGGCCCACGGGCCGGAAGGCGCCATCCCGCAGGGCCCTGAGCGGGTTCCCCGAGAGCTGCAGCTCCAGGAGGGCAGGCAGCCCCTCCAGGGCCCCAGTGGGCACTTCTCGCAGCTGGTTCCTGTCGAGGTGCAGCTTCTCCAGCTCCGGAGCTGGGCCCAGGGCCCCGGGGGACACCTGGGTGAGGCGGTTCCCACTCAGGTAGAGCCAGCGCAAGGCCCGCGCGCCCCCCAGGTCCCCGGGCGCCAGGCGCTCCACCGCGTTGCCCTGCAGGTGCAGCGAGAAGAGGCGCGGCAGGGCGCGCAGGGCGGCCCCCGGCACCTGCAGGAAGCGGTTGCGCTCCAGGTACAGGTAGCCCAGGCGGGGGGCCCCTTCCAGAGCGGCGGCGCCCAGGTCCGAGAGCCGGTTGTCGGAGAGGTAGAGGTAGAGCAGGCTGTCCAGCCCGGCCAGGGCGCCCGCCTCCAGCGCCGCGAGGCCGCACTCCTGCAGGTGCAGCGACACCAGCTGGCCCAGGCCCGGGAAGGCCGCGCGGGGCACCGACGGGAAGTGGTTCCGCCGCAGGTCCAGGAGCTGCGTGTCGCCGGGGAAGCCGCGGGGCACGGCCCGCAGGCCTCGGCCCTCGCAGCCGCTGTGCCGGGACGCGGAGGCGCACACGCAGGCGCGCGGGCAGGGCTGGGCCGCGCCGTCCTCCTCCGCGGAGCCCGGGGGTGCGCGGGGCCGCGCGGCCGCCAGCTCCTCGTCTTCGTCCTCGTCCTGGTCCCCCACCGGGTCCCCCGGGCAGCGCAGGTCTGCGGGCCGCAGGGCGTCCAGGGCCTCGCCTCGCAGGCGCCGGGGCCCCCGGCACGCGCCCTCGGAGCGCACGCGCGCCCGCGCCAGCCACTCGAGCAGCGGCCGGGCCTGGCAGCCGCACCACAGCGGGTTGCCCTGCAGCCGGAGCCGGCGCAGCTGCCCCGGGCCCTGCAGCGGCGGCAGCGTGTCCAGCTGGTTCCCGCGGAGGTCCAGGGTGTGCAGGCGCGGGCAGCGGGCGAAGGCCCGCGGGTCCAGGGCCTGCAGGGCGCCGTGGTCCAGCACCAGCTCCCGCAGGCCAGGCAGGGCCAGCCCGTCCTCCTCGCCCGCGTAGGTGAACGGGTTGTGGCCCAGCTCGAGGCGCGCCAGGCCGCGGGCCTGGGACAGCGCGGCGCCGGGCAGGGCCTGCAGCTCGTTGTGGTGCAGGCTGAGCCTGCGCAGGGCGGGCAAGCCGGCCAGCGCCTCGGGGGCCAGCACGCTGAGCGCGTTGTGGGCCAGCTGCAGCCCGCGGGCGCGCAGCAGCCCCTGGAAGGCCATGGCGGGCAGGTAGACGAGCGCGTTGTGCGCCAGGTTGAGGGTGACCAGGGCGCCCAGCGCCCCGAATGTCCCCGGCCGCAGCTCCTCCAGCAGGTTCCCCTCCAGCTCCAGCCGCCGCAGGGAGCCCAGCCCGTCCAGCGCCTCCTGGGGCAGCGCGCTCAGCCGGTTGGAGGCCAGGCTGAGGAAGAGCAGGCGGCCCAGGCCGCGGAAGGCACCCTCGGCCACCAGCTCCACCTGGCAGTGCCGCAGGTCCAGGTGGGTCAGGTGAGGCAGGTCCTGGAAGGCGGCTGGGGCGATCACCTTCAGCAGGTTGCCCTGGAGGTCCAGCCTCTGGGTCAGCTGAGGGGAGGGGGGAGGAGACTGAGCACCTGGAGGACTAGTGCGACCTGTGCCCCTGGTTGTTTCCTCACCTGGACACTCCTCCCCCTCACCTCTCTCATTCTCCTCCTCCTGCTCCCTGACACCTCCTCCAGGGAGCCTTCCTCCCCAGCCACCTGGGCATCCCCAATTCTGGCACTTTTTGCATTGAATTATCATTGCCTGTTTACTTAAAAAAAAATTATTGATTTCAGAGAGAAAGGGGGGGAGAGAGAGAGAGAAATATCAATGATGAGAATTATCAATTGGCCGCCTACTGCATGCCCACACTGGGAATCCAGCCTGCAACCCGGGCATGTGCCCTGACGAGGAATTGAACTGTGACCTCCTGGTTCATAGGTCGATGCTCAACCACTGAGCCACACCGGCTGGGCATGCCCATTTACTTTTGTCCCCACTAGTTCTTGCGTCTCTAGAGCAGACACCGTATCTTCCTCCAATATATCTCCTGTTCTCTGCCTGTAATTAATTCAATATTTATAGGTCACCTACTTGTGCCAATCACAGAGGATTTTAAATAGCTTGTCTTCTTATTGCTTATTATCATTCCTATTTTACAGATGTGAAGACTGAGGCTCAGAAAGGCAAAGTGACTTTCCAAGGTCTCCTCCCAGCCAAGCAGTGGCAGGTCCTCTCATGCCAGCCAGAGTCCTCCTGCCATCCTCCCCCACCCCCTCACCCTGCTGACCTCAGGGATGGCGTCGGGCACCTCAGTGAGGTTCTGGTGCCGGCAGGCCACATGCCGCCTGGAGTTGTCACAGACGCAGGTCTGTGGGCAGCGCTGGGCGGCTGTGTGCCCAGTTGGGCCCAGGGACAGCAGCAGAAAAAGCAGCAGGACCGAGGAGATGCTTTGGGGACTGGAGAGAGAGGGAGAGCCCATTGTTCACAGGGGCCAGGGGCCCTCATTGTCCACTCACTGAGCCCAGGCTCTGGTCCTTTGGCCCCAAGGAAGGTTTCATCTCCCCCCTCCCCCATGCAGCAGAGGTTTTCTTGTTAGCCCTGCTTTACGCTGGAGGAAACTGAGGCTCAGAGAGGCGACCTGGCACCTGCCTTTGGCTGTCAGCCCTGTGCACACTGAGGCCTTGCTAAATCCTAGAACATTTGCCTCTGGGTCCAGTCTGTGCATCTGTGGGGAGGCTCCCAGTCCAGGGAGGCCTGGACCTTCCAGCCCAGGTGGGAGGCGTAGGGAGCAGCAGCCCCAGCCCCGTGGTGGCAGGGAGCTAGTGACACTCACCTCGAGAACACAGGCTGCCAGCCAGAGGGGAGGGCTTAGGTCCAGCCCAAGTTGTGGGGTAAGACGTGGGGGACCAGGAATTATGGGGGCCGAGCGCCTTGAGGAGTCTTAATGGCTGGTCAGAGCACCTGACGGGTGAGCCAATGGCTCAGCCCTCTCCTCTCGTTTATTCCGTTGTCCTTTCATTTTAGTGTCACTAGTGGTCAGGACTGGGAAGGGAAACTGAGGGTCTGGATTAGGGCTGAGCTTTGAGCAAGGTCTGTCCACTTACCTGTCTGTCCCTCCACCCCCACCCCCACCCGTCCATCACCCACTGGGACCTCTTCATGTCACAATGTCACCACTGCCTATTGCTTCCTGGGGACAGTCGCTGCCACAGTGGGTCTCCTGACTCCGTAACGCTCCGCTCACCACCAAAGGGAACTTTCCGAAGTACAGAGGGGCCCTGGCACCCCGCTGAAGCCCTCGGCACCTCCTCGCTGCCTGTGGCGGGAAGTCCCGCTCCTGGTCCCAGTGGGAATCTGCTCAAACACCACAAGCCCAGAGCTGTAACACCTACCGCCCCGGCTCTTCCTTCCGTCCACATTGTCAGGGCCCCAGGCAGCCTGTCCTGATCCCTGGGCTCTTTCCACCCTGGGCCTCTCCCACTTCCACTCACTGCTTTGCCACCATCTGTTTTTCACTTGCTTTGGGGTCTCAGGGCTCAGTCCTGGCCTTGGGGCTGGTGGCATCCACCAGTCTGTGGGGAGGCTGAGGCTCAGGGTGGACCAGGGAGGGGGGCCTGGAGGAGGGGACAGATGCCCGAGGGACAAGCCCCCAGGGACTAGCCCACATTCCCACTCCCTGCCTCCTTAGAACCCATTTTGAGGCGACCCTTGGAGTCTCTGCCCAGGCAGATCCCAGAGGCCTGGAGAGGGGCAGGTGGGCTGGGTGAGGGGAGGGCTTGACTGCAGCCACTCAGCTTCTCTACTCCACGCGCCCCCCCCCCCCCGACTCCTGGGGCCCAAAGACTCACCCCTCCATGCTTCTCATGGGCAGCCCAGCCTGGAAGAGCGGCAGCATAGGGGAAAGGCTGCGTCCCTGTCTGGGTGCTGGCAGGAGCCCCCTCCCCGCCTGCAGGCCTGGCAGTGGGGACAGGGCTGAATGGGAGGCATTGTGGGCAGCCCAGCAGAGGCTGAGGTGAAGGAGGGGCGGGCAGGGGCGGGAGCAGCGGCTGGAGTTACAAGGCCTCCTGTCCAGCGCCAGCTCAGGATTCCAGGCCTGGGCAGCCAAGTCCCAGGGCTGCCTGGCCGGGCCTGGAGGGGCCTGGAGGGGCTGAGGGGCTGAGGGGCCTCCAGCTGTGGGGTCCTGTGTGGAGATGTGCCTCACGGAGCCTCAGTTTTCTATTCTGTGGAGAAACCATAATTAGTAACTAGCTCAGTGGCTTCCTGTGGGCATTAAATTAGGCACCTGGCACATAGTAGGTGCTTAAGAATGGTTAACTCTGTCTTTTCCATTTGTGATTTACCATACATACAGCATTCTGTAATGTTTTTTTTCTACTCAATATCAAATTATTGTAAGCTATTCAAATTGATTCTTAGCCATACTTAAGGTGACCAGACGTCCCAATTCTTAACAATTTGTCCCGCGTCCCACAGCGTTTTAAAAAAGTCCTGATTATTCTTTGTAATATTTTAAGTAATAATAGAAAAAGAAAAAAGAAAAAGACTCCCCCGCCCCCCTGGGTCAATGGTGTACGCTTTAAATCTGGTCACCTTAGATTCATTTTGACAGCTGTATAGTATTTCCTGGTATAAATGTATCAACTTTACTTACCCATTAATGTGTTACTTCCAAGTTTTTGCTACAGTATTGTAAAAAATAAATAATTACCTTCTTGGAAACGTGTTTTTATTTATTTTTGGTTAATCTCACTTGAATATTTTTTCCATTGAATTTTTGAGAAGATGGAAGGTAGGGAGAGAAGGGGAGACAGAAAGCTATCTGGGGATCAAACCTGCAACCCTTTGGTTCAAGGGCCAACGCTCTAACCATTGAGCAAAGTTGCATTTTTAAATGAAATAGTTTATCCAGACCATAACAAACATGAAATTGCGTTTTTCATTATTTTAACTGACTTAATTTTTAAACATATATATATATATATATATATATATTGATTTCAGAGAGTAAGGGAGAGGGGGAGAGATAGAAACATCAATAATGATAACACTGCACGCCCCCTACTGGGGATTGAACCCCCAACCCAGGCATGTGCTCTTGACCGGAATCGAACCTAGGACCCCTCAGTCCACAGGCTGGTGCTCTATCCACTGAGCCAAACCAGCGAGGGCACTTTTCACTGACTTCACAGAGGGAGAGGGAGAGGGAGAGAAACATCCATGATGAGAGAGAATCATGGATTGGCTGCCTCCTGCACACCCCTTACTGGGAATCAAGCCTGAAACCTGGGCATGTGCCCTGGCCAGGCATTGTGGGTTGGCCTCATGGCTCATAAGTCATTGCTCAACCACTGAGCGACACTAGCTAAGTGTCTGTTTCTTGTTTAAGCAGAAATAGTGCCGCATCACACACAACCTCTGCATGTGCCAGTTCACTCAGCAGATCCCCTATCAGCTGAACCCGGTGCACACCCTTCACCCGGCTTTCTTCACTCGACGTTCCGTCTGAGGTTCACCGTGATGCTGTTGTCAATGTGCTCATTTGCATACAGATCCCAGCGTCCCCTCTACAGGGACTCCCTGACAGGGGAGGCGTGTTCTCGACACTGGTCCTTGGTTTAAGCTCTCCATGTTGCCTGGTCTTCCCTTCCATGCTATTTTCCCATCACACAGGCAGAGGGCCCACTTTAAGCTTTTTGTGTGTCCAGATCACATGCTCTCCTTGTTCCCTTTCCATTGAGTATGGCTCCGAGGTGGATGGACTTGGATCATTTTGAATCTTGGTGCTTCCACCCCACCCCGTCCTCTGCCTTTCCCAGACTAAGTCCTATTGTGAATGCTGGGTTTAGCGCCCCTTTCATTGACAGCAGCATTGTCACATATATAGGGACGCCTAAACACACATTAACTTGCTAATGCATCGCCCTGAGGTTCCCTTCACTCAGCACTGCCATGGACTCACCTGTGGCGTGCGTGGAACGCTCCTGCCCAGCTGACACGATTTCACCGTGTGGCCCTCCACTGGCCCACATCGCATCTGACCCGTTTCCCTGATACTGGCTCCTGCCATCAGGATGTGCGGCTAGGGGCACCCTTGACCACTCTTCCTGGGATTTCAGAATGGAATTGGTGGCTTAGCCCCAAGCCAGAGGCTGTTCCCTTTAGTGGGGAAGCCTGGTGTTGAGCAGGCCCTTCACACGTGGAGATCCCAGGCCAGAGCTTCTATGATCTTGCAGACCCTTAATCACGGTGCTTAGGGACTTGCAGCCTCTGCAAATCTTAGGGTTGGCTAGAGCTCTCAGGACCCAGAGCTTTCCAAAACCTGCAGCCGGTGCGGGGGTCCCCACAGCTGAGCTGCACCCCTGGGACCAAGAGGAATGGACAGCCAGGCCCCTACTCAGCCTGGAGCTTATTCTGTCAATGCCTCTGCCTGGGAGAAGTCCTATTTGAACCTCAGGACTCAGCTCTTGCCTCCCTCACTCTGCAACTTCCCTGCCCTCACTGCCACTGTCCCCACGACGGGCCACGATTGTTGGTCTCCTGCACTGGCCTGGGAGCTCCCCAAAGGCAGCCTGCAGCTCCAGAGCCCGAGACAAGAGCCCAGCGTTCCGAGGCAGAGTCTTGCCCTGCTCCTCCCCCACCTAGCCAAGGGTCACTCGAGGGGCCCGCAGCCGGTAGGAACATCTGCCCCAGAAAACCCAGAGGACCTCTCCACCCAGTGGACACCCAGGATGCCAGCTCTCTAGGGCATGAGGTGAGGGAGGTCTGCAGGCCTGTCCTTCCACCACGTGTGGCAACAGCAGGAAAGACCCTCCGGGGAGGTGTCCTCTAGTCAGGCCCCAGCCCAACATCCTTCAGCCAGGCCGGACGCTGTGACGTGACCTTGCTGGCCAGCCCAGGGGATCCTGACTGCAGACAGCAGAGCCTGTGGTGAAGTCAGCAGTGTCCAGCCCAGCCGGGCCCACAGATGGAGCAATGCTGGGACCCGCGGCGCCGTGCTCAGGGAGGGGGAGGGTGGCATGGAGCCCTCCACCCCTTCCACCAACTCCCCCGAGTGGGAGTCTGGTCCTTGCACCACCATTTGGCTATCAGGCGCTGGTGTGCCCACATGGAGGACGCATCTGGGCTGTGGTGGGAGACCTGCCCCAGGTGATGACCTGAGGCTGGCACGGGGACCCCTCAGCAGGAACAACTGCCCCTTCAGCTAAGGTGTGGTGCCAGGTACTCAGGCCCCAAATGGTCGTTAGGGGAAGAGCCTTCAGTCTCCACTGTTGTCACATGACTTTATTATGAAGCCTCAGGCACAGCCCGGACACAAAGAGCACGAAGGGAACCACAGGACGCTGAGGGGCATCACCGCCCAGTCCAGCCCCCTTGCCCCACCCCTTCCTTTTAAGAGCTCAGTAACGTAGCTCAGGCAGCAGTGGGCCCGGCCCCTGCCCTCCCCCGCAGGCTGGAGAACAGATGTGGACCTGTCCAGGTGCCCCTCCAGGCCAGTCGCTGACATCTCCTCAGAGTCCAGAGCCAGCACTGTCTGGGCATCTTCTATTCCAGGACCCCCTGGTGTCTGCCACTGGCTTTCTGTCTTGTCCACATGGCACAGCACCAGGGTCTGGTCCTCTGCTGACCACCCCAGGGCTCCATCCACGGCCATCTGTCTCTCATGGGAGGGGTCAGCACAGCAGGGATGGCTGGAGGGGACTGGGATGGCTGCAGGGTCAGGGCTTGGTGACAGGAAGCAGAGGCCCAGGCAGTGAGAAACACAGCTGAGCCACAGCCCAGAGGGAGGGACAGCACGTGGGCAAGCAACACCCCAGGCGCTGGTGCAGCCTGAGGGTGAGGAAGGCAAAGTGGTGGGAACAGCCCGAGGCACAGACCAGCGGAGCGCCCTCAGATGGCGGTGAATTTAATGGCAGAGCAGCTCGCAGCTCACAGCCCTTTCTCCTGGGCCAGCTCCCCTCCAGTGGACCAGGGCCAGCCCAGCAGGGAGACATTAAAAACCCAAATCCCGACAGGAAGCACACACTGGCACGCATACCACACTGACACACATACGCGGGGCCAGCACGTCACACGCAACAAAGACCCTCCCTGCCTCTGGCCAGAGTCCTTCACCCGAGTCCCTTCCCAAGTCACTGGTCCAGGCTGAGGGTCGGGGAGAGGCCGCCTCGTGTCCAGGGCTAGACCTTGTACAGCGTCTGCAGCAGATTGTGGCGTGCGAAGGAGCAGGCCTCCAGGGCGCCGTTGGGCCTGTGGGGAAAGGCACCTGTGGGTCGGAGCTCAGGTGGCAGCGAGCGTGGGGTCATTTTTGCGGCTAGAAACGTGCCTGACTCCACTCTTCTAATTTTCACAATGACTTTTCTTTTTAAAATTTTCATAATATATTTTATTAGCCCAATGGATCCAAAATATTATCCTTTCAATAAATAATCACTATGAGGTTACTGAAATACATGAAACTATTGCTGTACTTTGCACTGCCGTGTTCTCGCTAAGGCTGTGGAACGCAGTGTTCGCTCAGGGCACATGTGGCTGGTGTGAGCACGTGGGCGCACAGCTCTCCCTGTCTCCTAGCTCCTCAGTCTCCCCCAGTCCCTCCTCCACTGCAGCCAATGGGCATATCTGCCGGTGTCACTGCTTTTCTAACATCCTTGCTTGATTCCATGCTGCTTCAGACTTCAAGACCCGTGATAATGTGATAATAAGCTGTACTCATCTCTCCAGCCTTGTCTCACTCAACCCACCCAATACCCTACACCTGGATTCAGTTCCCAGTGACTTTTCAAAGGGGCTGCACACACGGTATCCTGTCCACCCCCAAGGCACTGGACTGGAGACAACCAGTCTTGGAGACAATGTTGGTTGGTCATATGGGGAGACTGAGGCCTGAGGCCTCCGTGAGGACAGGGGACTAGCCCACTCCCCCATCCATAGTGGCCCAAACAGGGCCCAGAGGCTCCTCATTACCTGACCGGCCAGCGCCCACCAGCCCCAGGATCTTCCAGGCCAAGGCCAAGGTTTTCAAGGCCAGTGGCTGTGCAGGGCCAACAGGACCAGCCCCCGTGGCCTAGGCTGCTGTGGGAGTGGACACAGAACTGCTCGGAGGGACGTCGCCGAGCGCTGGTGTGGGCAAGCTCCTGACTGGCGGGGCTGCCCCTCTGGAAAATGGCGCTACGTCCTCAGTCTCTCACAAGGAAAGGCTTTGTGCCTGAGTCCTGTGTCCTCAGCTGGGCCCAGGGTGGAGGCCTCAGGAGTGATGGTCACACAGAAGCGAGACCCAAACACAGATGCCAAGAGCCTGGGAGGCACGAGGGCCTCTCGCAAGCCAAGTGGCAGGCCAGGGAAGCTTCAGCAGGGCACAGGCGCCACCATGGACACACTCACTTGGTCATAAATGCCTGCAGCAGGGGAGCGAGGGCCTTGGGGAAGTAGTCCTGTTGCACCATGTGGTTCAGTGCCATCAGGGGACCATACAGGTTGGCAATGGCCTTGACCTTGTCTTCACTCTGTGAGGGGTACACACGGAGCAGCAGGTGAGCTTTGAGTCCCCACCATCCAGTCCCTGCTCAGAAAGCCCCACGCCAAGGTGTTGGAGCAGAGCCAAGCCCAGGACGGGGTGGGTGGCAGGTGCCTGCAGGACTCGCGTGGGACAGGGTGTGGAGCGTGGCCAGAACACCCGCGGGGGCACCCCCTCTGCCCCTCCCACCACTCCTTCCAGCCGCACCTTGAGCAGACCCATGTGGATGAGGAGCCTGGTGAGAAACACATTGGGGTTGAAGGAAGATGAGCTGAAGGCCTTCTTCATCAGGGCATCTGCAAGGAGGAAGCAGCATGGGCAGAGTGCTCACTGCAGCAAAGGGCTGGCCTCAGGCCAAACGGCATCAGCCCGTCCCCAAGCCAGTCCTGCTGAGAAGACAGCTAGCACCAGGGAAGGGCTGCCTCTACTGGCTGTGACATCTTGGCCCTTCTCTGACCTGGCCTCTCAAGTAAAATGGGGACCTCGCACCGCTGGGGTGCAGATGAAGTGAGGGTTCAGCTACTTTGTGGAGGCAGGGGAGATGGACAGGGAGACAGGGAGGAGAGTGGCCGAGAGCCTGCAGAGACCACTATGACCACTCGCGTCTCTGCTGGGCTGCTCAGGGAAACAATCTGGGTGACTTGTCCTCACAAACGGGGCTGAGCTCTCAGGGAGGAGACCTGGAGACTCCCACCTAGCTCTCACCCACCTACCCAGCCTCGTGCTCAGTGACCCTCTTGCCTCAACGCTGCCCTTTCCACGTGCTGTGCCCCTCACATGCAGGCCCTTCCTCTCATCTGCCTAGGGACCTGGCCCACTCCAGCACACGCTGACAAGGGGGGAGGTTGACAGAGGCAACAGAGAACCAGGTGGGAGAGGGGAGCACATGACAGGGCTTGAGGAGGGGGACCAGAGATCCCAGGAAGCCTAGGAAAGACATCCGGGAAGCAGGGGAACCTACAGGAGGAGAGGACATACGTGCGAAGGCTCGGAAGTGGGGACAAGGGCTCAGCCCTCACATCCCTCCTCTGAGAGCAGTACCTCCCCAGGGCCCGGGGCTGTGCCAGCTGGTCTTCCTGCATGGCTGTCCTGGCCTGAGTGCTAAATGCATAGAGCTGAGCTGACCTGGGAAAGGCCTCTGTCTCCCCATTTACAAAAACCAGAGAGGAGAGCCTCCAGTGAGAACCCAAGAGGAACAGGTGGGAGGGGCCGAGAACAGTTTATACATCACAGCTGGAGGCGGAGCCAAGTAACTGGATACGTCCCCCCCCTGGAGCAGCGAAGAGGCAGGAGCCACCCAAGTCCCACACCCCACGTTACCTACTGCGTCCTGTACTGCCGTCCTCACTGTGGCTTCGTCCTTGAACACAGAGGACACCTTCAGGAAGGCGGAGACCACCTTCTCTGGGTCAGAGGTGTCAGTCTGAGGGCACAGGAGACAGTGGCTGATCAGCAGGGGCCAGAGCCCCAGGTCCTGCCTTGGCCCATACAGTCTCCGCAGAGCCTGGGTGGACCTGGCCCGGGCAGGTGGGCCACACACACTGAGTGAAGCAGCAATTGTCGCCCTATGACTCTGACCCCTTCTCACGATCTAACCTGAATAATCCCCGGGGCAGACAACATTCCCAGGCAACCAAGCGACCTCAACTTTACCGATAACGAGACAAGGAGGGAAACGTCCAGAAAACGGGGCTGCCTAACTGCTCCATCTCCTCCCTGGGCAAAGGGCACAGAGTTTTACTGACAGGAGAACGATGAACCGTAGCTGATGGAAAGGTGGGCCACAAACAGGTTTACATTATACAACCTCACTTAACATGAAACACGAAACAAAACCAGATAAAACAAGGAAATCAGCCAAGTCAGCTGAGAGTGAGCCTTCTTTTTTTTTTTTTTTTTTAAATATATTTTATTGATTTTTCACAGAGAGGAAGAGAGAGGGATAGAGAGCTAGAAACATTGATGAGAGAGAAACATCGATCAGCTGCCTCCTGCACACTCCCCACTGGGGATGTGCCCGCAACCAAGGTACATGCCCTTGACGGGAATCGAACCCGGGACCCTTGAGTCTGCAGGCCGATGCTTTATCCACTGAGCCAAACTGGTCAGGGCGAGCCCTCTTTATAAAAAAATATATTTTTATTGATTTCAGAGAGGAAAGGAGAGAGAAACATCAATGAGAGAGAATCATTGATCGGCTGCCACCTGCACGCCCCCTACTGGGGCATGTTCCCTTGACCAGAATGAAACCCGGGACCATTCAGTCCGCAGGCCGATGCTCTATCTACTGAGCCACACCAGCTGGAGCGAGTGAGCCCATTCTACTTCTATTTACCACTCGCCCTCTGTGAGCCTCAGTGTTTTCGTCTGTGCAGTGAGAATAACAGGTCCCCATTTCCGGTTGCCAAGAGCGTTAAATAACACCAGGCCAAGGTAGCAGAACAGTGCCTGGCGACAGGAGGTGCTTGATAATCACCTCAGAATGAGTGAGTGAAAGGATGAATGACCGAACCCACTAACCAACCAGCGACTGAGGCCAGAGCCAGGGCGGCCTGCCAGCAATACAGCAGACGATGGCCACCGGAGTCCTGGGAGCAGGTTGTACTACAAGCAGCTGGTCCTACAGAGCAAGCGGAGGGAGGCCTAGGGCTGTGTAAGAGAGCACTCCCCAATTCCAGGCGTCAGAAGTGTGGCAGGCCTGCCCGTCTGCGTTCTGCCTTATAAGGCCACACTCACACGTCTACGTATGAAAGGGTCTAGTATGGAAGGAGCCCTGGCAGGCCCCTCCCGCTGACAGCCCCACCCCAGTCCTGCGAGGCTCGTCCCGGTTCTCTGGCGGCTCTGCTGGGGCAGGCCCGGCACCCGCATGCTCACCTGCTGGGCTATCAGCACGGAACTCTTGGGCCCCAGGCGCAGCAGCTTCTCGGGGGAAGGGAAGGCCAGGAAGGTGGAGACATCCGCGGGAGGCAGGGAGGAGAGCACGGGAGCTGGGTCCTGGATGGGGGGCACAGGCAGCACTGTAAGATCCGAACCCAAACTCCTCACCCAGAACACGAACCAATCATGGCAGCTCAGAGTCTGGAACTCTTCCTACCACTCACACGCACTTCCCCACAGGGCAGAGCCCAGACACTGGCTCCTAGCGCTCAAGCCTGAGCTGGGGACGAGCCACCTCCCTAGGACTCCAAGAGCCTTTCAAGACCAAGTGGGCCCTTGCCATGACATGACAGGCCCCAGAAATGACTCAAGAGGCATGTGGGCCCCAACGCGGACCCCCCAGAACTGGATGGAGCCTCGCCCGAAGAAGCACTGCTAGTGAAACTGCCGCGTATTGGCTGAAATGTGTCCATCAAACTAGGGAAGCCACACTCAGCAAGAGGAGGGGATCCCTGTCCAACCCAAAGTTCTCCAGAAGCTTTACTGGGGAACCTGAGGGAACAGGATCAGTGAGTCAGGACACGGCAGCCCTGGCTCCACCAGCCTCCTGGCCAAGGATGGGCACCATGTGCCCAGCTGGGTCATGTTCCTGCCAGTCTATGGGATGGGGCTGTCCCTAAAGGTCACCAAGTTAACCCACTGATGGGTGGGAAAATTCTCTCTCCATTCTTCCTCTTTTAGAAATACTTACGTATGTCATTTCTAAGTAGACACATCTATACTGGGCTCAATACAAACATAGCAAAAAAAATCTGTGGCCTCTGTGTTCAACTAAGTGGATTCCAAGGAGCTGTCTCAGGATTTCACGGTCAGGGGGCCCAGGCTCTGATCCTGGCCAACGATGAGGAACTCACCCCACTGTTAGGGTCCAGAATCTTCCTTGACGGTGTGGATGACTCCTCTCCTTGCCCTCCCTGCTGTGGCTCTTCCTCCTCCTCCTCCTCCTCCTCTTCTTCCTCTTCTTCATCTTCCTCCTCCTCCTCCTCTTCTCCTTCCTCCTCTTCCTCATCCTCCTCCTCCTCATCCTCACCCTCATCATCACTGCAGAGGAGAGCTGGCTAAAGCAGACCCGCCCATCCTATGGCCCACAGACCCCAGCTGGGCCGCTGCTCTCAGGGTGGGGCAAGTGGTCATCAGGGAGTCGGTCACTCATAGCTCAGCACCCAGGGAAGCCCATGCTGAGAATCAGATCTCGTCCCTGTCAAAAGAGCCCCCAGGTCCACTGGGAGTACACAGGAGAGCAAGAGAACAGTCTCAGGGGGCCCAGGTCTGGCAGGAACACTGCCCAGGCTGAGATGCCCAGGGCTGTGCCATCCATAGCTTGCTGACCAGAAGAAGCCCCAGCTGGCGGGGAGGGAGGGGGTTTCTGACCTGAGAACAACTGTTCTGTTTCCCCTGGACCGTGAGCCTTGAGCCCATCGAGTCCCCATGTTCTAGCAGCAGCAGAGCTCTAGCAGGGACTGAGGATGACAGTGAATGAAACCAACTTGGAGGATACAGGGGCAGAGGGAGAGGGTGCTATCTACTGGAGGAGACCACCCCTCCCCCCATGCCTCCAGTAGGGTCTGCGAACCCAGAACCCCTACCCTCCTGCATCGGTCCTTCCCTTTCTAGTCGGTCTCTGAGAGCAATGAGGAGCCCAGCCCCAGTGACACCCCGGCCTCATGCTGGCCGCCCCGCCTTATCCGTCAGCATCAGACCAGCCATCATCCGTTCAGAGCTCTCCCAGCTCCCTGCTCTAAAGGGGACATTCCCCTCAGCCCTCCTTTGTCCCTCTGCTGAACATATGATAATGTGACTCTTCTGGACCTCCTGCCCCACTAGAATGAAGTGGCACCTTCACTGTTGCAGTCTCACATCCCTAATGCCTAGCACGGCATCTGGTACATAACAGAGCCTTAACCAATGTTCATGAAACGAATAAACTGAGTGAGTCCCTAACCGCCCAGAGCCCTACCTGAGGGACGCCAGCACCTGGGCCATGTGGAAGCTGTCCAGCACCTCCTGGAGCTGCTCACAGCCTTCTTCTCCCAGGGCATTGCCTGCTCGGGGGGCGGGGAAGAAGAGGAAACCAGGGTCAGGGTCAGACCCACCGGCAGGCCTGTGCTGAGGCCACCGCCACGACTTACCATTGAGGTCCAGTTTCTCCAGCTCAGCCTTGTCTGCCACGGCCTCAGCCACGGCCAGAGCAGCATCTCTCTTGATTTCACAGAATGACAAGTTCAGCTCCTAGAAATAAGAGGAACGGGCAGTGGCAGGCAGAAATGCGGGCCAGGAGAAGCAGGTCCTACTCCGAAGCCTCCATTTCTGCAGGGGAGGAAGGTGGGCTCCGTCCTCCAGATGGCCAGAATGACACCAACAGAAATGCCATTTACCCAGTAACGTGGCAGGTACCCAGTATGTTTATATACAGTCAACTATGATGACCTCATTTTAAAAATTAAGAAAGTGCCCAGCCGGCATGGCTCAATGGTTGAGAGTTGACCGATGAACCAGGAGATCATGGTTTGGTTCCTGGTCAGGGCATAGGCCTGGGTTGTAGGCATGATCCCCAATGGGGGGCGTGCAGGAGGCAGCCAATCGATGATTCTGTCTCATCACTGATGTTTCTCTCTCTCTCCCTTCTTCTCTGAACTCAGTAAAATTATGTTGTTGTTGTTTTTTTAAATATATTTTATTGATTTACAGAGAGGAAGGGAGAGGCATAGTTAGAAACATCGATGAGAGAGAATCATGGATCAGCTGCCTCCCGCACACCCCCCACTAGGAATGCGCCCGCAACCAAGGTACATGCCCTTGACCGCACTCGAACCTGGGACCCTTCAGTCCGCAGGCCGTCGCTCTATCCACTGAGCCAAACCGGTCAGGGCTATGTTGTTGTTTTTTAAAGAAGAAACTGTGGCCCAAAGGGGAGAAGGCACTGACCCAATGGCATGAGGGTGGATGCAGAACCCAGGCCCCCGTCCCTCTGCCATGTGCCAGAGCCTCTGCCACACCCCCCCGACCAAATGGGGGGAAACCCTGACCCTGGAGGCACCTTCAGCTTGGGCAGGCCCCCGCGGACGGCGTCTGCAATGGCAACAGCACCCTTGGAGCGCACCAGGCAGTCCCCGAAGTTGATCACCTCCACCTGCCGCAAGGTCTTCAGGGTCTGCAGGAGGGAGCGAGGCCAGGGTGAGGACGCAGGCCGCGCCCAGGCCCGAGCCGACGGCACACCTGGACCACCCGCCTCACCTTGGCCATGGCCACGGCGCCCTTCTCCGTGAAGGTGTTGTCGTTCAGGTTGATGACCCGCAGCAGGGGGTTGATGGCAAAAGCCTGGGCCAGGGCAGTGATGCCAGGATGGTTGATCCCATTCTGGGGCATGTGCACCTCCTTCAGAGTCCCTATGACCTTGGAGGGGCAGGAAGGAGAGGGCAGAGAGGTGAGCCCGAGTGCCAGCTTCAGGCCCATGCCAGGGACATCCAGCGGTGGGAGGGCCACACTACACAGACACGGGGAGGAGCTGCTGTGAGCGTGCTGGGCAGAGCAGACCTGAAAGCCTGCTTTTGGACACGGCTGTACCTGAGCTCTCCACAACCTCATGAGGGAGACCTACGCAGGATCAGGATCACCAGGGATCAGAGAGGCTAAGTGACTTGCCCAGGGTCACACAGCTCTAACGCAAGTTTCTTAATAAGATGTCCTCCACACTGTGAGAACCTTGGACTCTGGCTCGGCAGTCAGCCATGGCTGGTCTGTGCATAATGCAGCTCCACTAGGCCTTTTTTTCTTGGGCCCTCCTGCCCTTCTTGTATGACTGTATCCCACGGGCCACAGCCTCTTTGGGGGTTAGGAGGGTCTCCCCTAACACAGCTGGCCCTTTTGTATCCAAACCTTTTGACACTTCATTCTCCCTGCCCAGAACACTGTCTCTTTATTTGTTGCCATTTTCTTGGTAGCCTGGCCATAATGCGTTCTGCAGCTCTTATTCTGGATGCCTCCTCCCCAGGAAGGCTCCCTGGGTGCCCCCGGCACAGTCCAGTGCTCTCCCTCTGTGCCCCAGGGCCCTGTCCTTCCGCTGTCATGGTGTTCACCATCCTGGAATATCAGTCCCTTCTTGTCTGCACCCATCAGCCCCTGCGCTCTCTAGGAGAGGCCCACATCCCAGTCTCCACTGCCACCTGGGACTGAAGACAGCATAGCATGGGGGGCTCACAAATAAATACAGGTGGGCCAACTGAGGCGCACACCATTCAGGCTTCTCAACGCTGTGCTGTGGACCCCAC
Source organism: Murina feae (assembly GCA_004026665.1). Taxonomy (NCBI): domain Eukaryota; kingdom Metazoa; phylum Chordata; class Mammalia; order Chiroptera; family Vespertilionidae; genus Murina; species Murina feae. The sequence goes on from PVJC01001351.1 coordinate 88,181, forward strand.
AGGCAGCCTGGCAAAGGTCCTGGACTCTCCCGAAGAATGTCTTTAAATTTTAAGCTAAAGTATATGGGATAACAAAAGAACTCAATTTGATATTATAAGATAGTTATCAAAATATTTAGGAAAAAACCCCAGTGGGTGTTGTAGTACTATATGTACTTCTAAAGGCACTAAATAACAAGACCTAGGGGCAAAAAAGCCATTACGATAGCCCTGATAGATAAGACACATAAAGGTTCTATATATTTGTAACAACTCTAATTTGACACGAGACATCCGCGATTACTATTGTTAACCAAGTCACAGCCATTTCTAAAGCTTACATTCCCGACTGAAGTGAGGCCACACGTCAGCCATGTTAGTGATGAAAATCATGTGATGTCCCTGCTGAATCCAGGCTGGTGGGATCCCATTGGCCCGGGTTAAGAAGCCCGTTCCAGGGCCCTGGAGGACCCCTGAGGACAGCCCTGCACACCCACCACGTGCCTGTTCCCAGCACTGAGGACAGCGGCTGAGGGAGAAGGTGAAGAAAGGGCGCCATCGTTTGTGAGGATGGTAACCTGTTCCTCCAGCTCCAGAGGGAAAGGCTCCCCTGCAGCCAGGGGTCCAGTCAGACACAGACCCCTTCCCCTGCCATGTCACTCTGACCTGAGGCAGCGAGCTTCAGCAGGGAGACCCCTCAGGGCAAGACTGTGGGGGACAGTATTCTGGCCTGAGTACCGTTAATGCTGATAGAATGTTGTTGGCCAAAGAAAATGTTTACATGAAGAGGAGGGGCACAGAGCCTGTGGAGGTAGGTCTGGTCCTCTCACGGAGCTCACCTCCAGGGACTCAGCAGTGTCCTGGGGGAGGAGGTGGGGCACCTGGGCCACTGCTCCTTCCCATCTCTCTGTCTCAAGGGCCAGTCTGCCCTGCCCATTAGAGGCCAGAGACGCTGACCTCACCGCTCCAGCATCACCACGCCTGCTTCTGCACCCAGCAGATGCCCCTGGCTTTCAGAGCAGCCTCACAGTCTTCTCAGGGAGCACTCCAGGGGGCCACTGCCAGTTCGCCTGAGTGCAGGGTTGTACAACTTTCAGGCGTACACAGAAAGGATGAGCCAGTAGGCTCCGGGCGGGGAAGCGATTTGCTTAGGTCTCAGCTGTCCCAGAGCTGGGAACCACTCCCAGGACATGCAGAACCCACTCACCCCAAAAGCTTCTGCCAAGGCAGTGGCTCCATCGTTCTCGAGGCGGTTTCTGCCAGCCACGAAGACCTGCAGAGCCAGCGGCTTGCCCTGGGCACTGGACTTTCGGTAACACTCAGTCAGAGCTGCTGCCAGGATCTGTAGGGGGGAAGGTAAGAGGCCCAGGCCTAGGCAGGAGGCCCTTCTCCCAGGAGGGCAGCAATGCCACTGAATGGGTCTTCAATGTCCATGCCACCCACTGGTGGTGACTGTGGGTACAAAGAACTGCTCAAGCCCTAGCCGGGTAGCTCAGTTGGTTGCAGCATCATCCCCAAACGCCAAGGTTGTGGGTTCAATCCCTGGTTGGGGCACATTTAAGGGACAACCAAAGAATGCATAAGTAAGTGGAACAAATAAATTCTTTCTCTCTCTCAAAATTTTTTAAAAAGAAAAGAAAAAGAACTGCTCAAAAGCTGAATGGTCACCTCTCACATGTGTCCAGCACCTATAACTTACAAAGAGCTTTTACATCTATTGCTTCATGTGTGGGTCCCTCCGCCCTGAGGGTTCAGCCTCATGGTAAAGATGGGTGACCAAGGCCCAGAGGGAAGGGAGAGACCAACACCAAGTGGCCAACGTGAAGCCAGGTCCAGGGAAGGGGTTTCACAATTAGCCCACTTTACTGTCACAAGCGCTCTCTCAGGCAGGGACCATCAGGAGTCCCTTTCCAGCTGAAGCTACTCAGGCTCAGGGAGGACAGAAACGTCCTATGGTTGCTAAGCAAGTGGCAGACTGGACAGGACCCAAGATCTAAGGGGAGCCGGCCAAGGAGACCATGGCCCCACTGAGCCCATCTGAGCCACGCCAGTGTGCAGACAGCCACACAAAGCAGGGTCTCAGCTGCTGGAAGCAAAAACTTAAACCCAGTCTCTCCTGTCCTTGGGGTGGTGCCTAGAGCAGCTTCTAAGCCTCAGTTCCCTGGGCAGAGGTCAGGTGAGGGGTGGAAAATGGAAGCATTTTACAAGGATGAGTCTGGCTTCCCCAATACATCACACTCTAGGCAGGGTTGGGCTGATTTCTGTGCTGACTCAAATCTATTTAGGTCGTAACGCACACCAAGCTTATTTCCCAATCAGGCTGGGGGGAGGGCTGGCCGAGACAGCAGGGGAGTGCAGCCCTTGCTCCCCCTCCCAGGGGGCAGGGCAAGAGGCCTCTGCAGGGAAGGCCGCTCTGGCTCCTTAGCCTGAGCACTGCAAGCATCACACAGGTTCTTCCTGCTGCTCTGACAGGGCCACGTGGATGAACAGTCAAATCCCACATTATCTGGTGCACTCAATCCCCCACCCCCAGGATCTCTAAACCCAGTCCACTCATCTGAAAAGACGGAGACAGCATCACCCACCTGTCACTGTGGGTAGCAGAGTTAAGGTTATGCACATAACACGTCCTCAAAGGGAAGGTGTCCCGACCGCTGGCAATTCCTGCATACCAAACCCTTTTCTACTTTAGGTCAGAACGTGAAGGGGAGGCACTTAGTCTTTCTAGAATCTGGGCCTAAATGAGCCAGAAAAGACTAAACAGCCTCCTCCCTCTGCGCAGGTTCTAGGAAGAAAAGAGGAGCCTTTCCACACTGACCAGCGGGCTGACCAACAGGACAGGGGAGCATCGGGCCCCCAGGAACAAGGTGAGCTGAGCCATCTCTTTCTGGGCTCCTTCCCCATATGCATAGCCAGGCCTCACGAGGCTCTGCCAACTGTTCTGCGGGCACAGCAGGCCTAGGGACACTCAAAGCCCTGCGTTTTGCAGAGCCAGCAAATTGGAGCGCATATGCAGTACTCCTGTGTTACCAAGCAACACAAGAACTGAGATGGTTGCTTGGCAACCCCACCCTCACCAACTCCATCTCCTCTCCCCACTGGCCACAGGCTGCCACCTTTGAGGCCTTTCTCCTTTGAAGAGAAAAACAGGCCAATCGACCCAGATGGTGGGTGGCCAGGGCACACACTGCCGATGGGAGGACTGGGCAGGGAGGGAGAGTGAAGAAGGACAACAGGAACATGAAGGAGGGGCCCTGCACCCACCTTGCCACCACCGATGCCCATGCCACAGTTGTTGAGCTTGAGCTCCTGCAGGGTGAAGCAGGCGGAACTCTTCAGCAGGGCCTCGAAGCCTCGAACTCCATCGGGCCCGAATGCATTGTCACTTAGGTCCAACTCCACCAGCTGGGCCCCGGCAGTGATGAGTCCCTCCCCTAGTGAGATCTGGGCACAGAGGGAGCTCATATCAGTGTCCTACCAGGTGCTGCTTCTGTGCCAGGAGGCACTCAGGCGGGTGGGAACTGGGGAGTGGGGCTTGGTGCATGTCATGTGGTCAGGGAAGGCTCCCTCCCTGTAGGAGGTACCATTTGAACTCAGTCTGGATGAGAATCAGCCAATCAAACATGAGATTCCAGGCAGCAGTAAAAACAAGAGAAGAGACATAAGTACAAAGCAGCATGTGTGTGCCTAGGGCAACAGCTGGGAGATTCCAGAGAGGCTGAAGGGAATCAGGTTCTAGAAAGAAAGTGAGGCGTCAGATCAGGCAAGAGCCTTGAAGGCCAGGCCAAGAACTGTGAACTTGAGACTGAGAGAATGAGCTTTGAGGTGGGTGAGGGGTATGGAAGAAACAGCCCCCAGACCCGAGGGCAGCGTGAGGCTGGAGGCAAGTGCCCACCCAGGAGTGTGAGACAGCAATCTAGGGCCCCAAGGAGAATGCTGCTGTGCAGTGTGTTGGGAGATGGAGGAGAGGAAAGCGCAACCTCTGCCCAAGGCTGGATGTGGCAAACAGATGCTGAGCAACCCTGGGCCCCTCCTAGCCACGGGGTCTTTGCAGGGCCCCAGGAGAAACGGCAAACACCAGGGAATGGGGGAGGGGAGACAATGCCTAAGCTGGTCTCTGGCTGCCCCACCCATGGGAGGAGGCCCAGCCCTAAGAATCTGCCCCAACTGACCCCTCACCCTCAAGCAGTCAGAGCTGCTCAGATCCTGAGCCTGCTCCACTTTCCCTGTATTTCAAGCAGGGCAGATGCTATGCTCGCCTGCCTTCTGTGTCAGCATCTCAGTCACCCACAGGACATATCTTAGCCTCCAGAAAGGGGTTAGAAAAAGGCCTGGGAATGGCCAGAGGGGAGGGATGCCAATGCCCGTTCACTTACCAGGGCTGGTGGGATCTCAGACCGCAGCCGCCCTGTGAACATGTCACTCCAGTGGCATCGCTTTGAAAGGAGGAAGAAGAGTTAGCTGAGACCACACCTCGGGGGCTTATACTACCAAGCACTACAAGACTTCATCTGGGCTTGGTCAGCGAAAAGGTGGACCAGCTCTGGCCAAAGCTGGTGGGACCTGGAGACCTGCAAGGGCCATGGGGGCTCAGAGGTTAGGAAAACGCCTGATCTAGCCCAACCCTCTGGCTTCTGGGACCCGGACCAGGACTAGCACCAGGACCAAGACGGCCAAGTGCTCGACGTGAGCATGACTGGGTGGTGGAGGAACAGCGAGGTTAACCATGGGGATCCAGCAACAAGGCAGTTACTCTTGTTGAGCCTCTTTTCAGCCCTCCTGCCCCTCAGAGGCAAGCTCACCTTGACGGGTCTTGCCCAGCTCCCCACATCTTACTCGTCTGCCTTTCGACCTCAGGCTCAGGGCCTTTGGGTGGCCTTGTGGGTTAGGACACCTATGGATTGTGTGCATGAAGTGTCCCAGGACAGGATAACACGTCCCCATTGATAGAAGGGATTGGGTTTGCTTTTCAATTACTTCAACGTGAGCTGATTTCGAGGAAATACTAGGTAAATGGCAAAGAAGTGGTGGCCACAGCAACAGTCTTATGCTGGCCAGCACATTTAGTCGCCATGCATGGGCACAAACCTCCCCTCCCACTCTGGCTGCTGTGTCCATCTAAAATAACACTCTGGCATTTCCGGCCTTTCCTGACCAAACCTGGGAATGATGGGACACGGCCCGGGTTCTGATTTTGACTTAACGAACCCCAGATTCAGAACCCCGGCCCGACTATCCTCATCTCTGACTCTGAAAAAGGCTTCAGGCCTCACAATCTCAAGTGGCAGCAGAGCAGTTAGGAGGCTGGGCTAGTATCTGGGCTCCAATCCCGGCCCATTCCTGAGATGTGTAACTGTGGGCACACTTTCCTCCTGTCATGACCTAACTTGTGCACGTGTCACAACAGGGAAAAGAACATCTCCCATCAGCATGTGCCCAGAGCACAATGGGCATCAAGGGCAGCTCTCCCCACCCCCAACCCTGGGCTCCTTCCTGCGCAGAAGCAGGCCCCCTCGATGCTGGGCAGGTGACTCAAGGCCCTGGGTCTGCACAGGGGACAGGATGCATGCAGCACTGCCCCTGGCCGTGCTCTCCTGACATGAGCTGCATCCAGCCGCCACAACCACCTCTCAGAAAGGAGAAATGCCTCATGAAGGCGCCCAGGCTCACTGAGTTAGTGCAAGGCCACGCGGCGCAAGCAGGTGGTGGTGCTGGGGCTTGCAGCCAGGCCCAGGCCGCATCTGCTCCATTCCCTTCCTGCACAGGCCACCGGCCACGGGGAAGGGCTCAACTCTTCTGTAGGAAAATGTCCAGCTTCTGCTCAAGGAAGGGCCTCCCCGGCAGGAGAGCAGACACAGGCACTGCCCGGATGCTCACCTGACCGTGACCTTCCTGAGTAAACAAGCCCCAGGGGCCACTTAATAAACCAGCCCGGCCTCACTAGACAAGCCCACTCTACTTCTCTTGTGGCCCAAAGCCCAGGGGAGGAGCACTGGATGTAAGAGTACCAGATGCACTTGGCCACTCAGCAGCAGGAGGATCCCGGCCATTACTCGGCCCCCCTGAGCCTCCAGTCCCTTGACTTACAGATGGACACTCTTTACTACCTGGGTGGCTGTGAGGACTGAGTGACCGTGCCGAGGCCGGCACGAGCCCAGCCTTGTACGAACGCAGAGCCGTTCCCGCCTGCAAAGCAGGGCCTTTTCCCTCCGAACGCTTTGGGGCCTTTGCTACACTCATACTCGCCAACCCCGGCAAACAGGAGCACGCGGCAGCATTTCCCCGATGATTGGACCGTGGTAACCCTTTTCCTCAAGAGCATCTTGAAGTACTGGCGTTGAGTGGCACCCACTTTGGAACGCACTAGGAGGGTCACCCCTTGGATCTAGCCCATAAGAGGCCGCCCATCAGCTGTGAGGAGGGCAATCGGCTGGGTCATTTCTGCCGAACACGAGACTCCCCCATAGGGCAAGGCAGCCTCTGCTTGGAGCAGGCTGAGCGTGTGCGAGAGCAGGGAGGTTCACATGCGGTTCTGTGCCCGTCCCTCCTCACAGGCGCCAGAGCTGCAGGGCAGGCGAAGGCTCTCCCTGTCCAGTTCTGCTCCTCCCCTTTATCTTCACACATGTAGCCCAATAAATCCGCTACACTCCCAATACGACCTCCGTGTCACCACTGGAGGACCCGAATGGACACATCCTGCAGGGGCAGGGCCCTGGCCAGTGCCGAGTGCTCTGGGGAAGCCAGAGGTAGGAGCTGGTCGTGGGCCTGGGAAGGTCTGTGGTCACATGAGTGGAAGCTCATCCCTTGGGACAGCTTGTCCCCTTGCAGGCCTCACCTTCAACTCCGACTTCTTCTCTAAGGCCTTGGCGATCACCCTGGCTGCTTCCACGCCCACCGTATTGCCTTCCAGGCGCAGAGCCTCTAAGCCATCAAAGTCTTCAATCTCTTTAATCACGTCCTTGGCTGCCCAAAACCAAAGAAGAGTCTCTTAGACTTCTGGCATCACAACAGCTGAGGCAGGAGAGAACCCAGACACCACCTTGTCACTCAAGTCCCCACAGCTATGATGTACCCACCATGTGCCAGGCACTGGCTCACAAACAACCACCACCCAGGCTCAGTCTGGCAGGGGACACAGGTGCCCAGACCATTTCTCTGTAACAAGTGTTAAGACAAGGAGCCAAGGGAAAGACCAACTGGCTGCTCAAGGCAACGGAAGAGCTTGGGACACCTAGTGGGTGGTGTGCATGGAGCCTCCCAGGGCAGGGAGGGCAGCAGGCCCAGCGGGAAAACGGCACCCAAGTCAGAGGGCCAGCAGGTACAATGGCACGAAGGCTTTCGAGTGTCCCCTCATTCACGTCTGGGTGTTCATTACTGTGCTGATTTATTATGATGGAAAAATTCCAAACAACCGAAACGTCCATCAACAGCAGATAGGTTGATAGATTAATTCATTGGAATACAGTTACACTGATGTCATTACGAATGGTGACACAGGCGTGTGACTTAGAAAATATTCATGTTAGATGGTAAGTAAAAAATGAGGTTATTCCATGGCATTTGGTCTGATAACCCCCCCCTCCCCCC
>PVJC01001352.1:0-64824 GCA_004026665.1 Murina feae
CTACACATTAACTGCATCTCCGCAGCATAGCACAGCATCACTCAGAGCCTCTGGTTCCTTCAGAGGCAAAGAACCCCAGGTGGACAACCAGCCTTCCTCATAGGCCTGTGAAGTGTGGGCCACTTCAGAGGAGCCCCTACTCTGATCTCTCACCACACGAATGTGTAGGGCCCAGTACTGAAAACCTGACTGTGATGGGGAGGGGGGTAGCTTTGCAAGAACCAGCCCATGATCTTGGCAGACTGAGTTCATATCTGTCAGTGCCCAACCAGAGGCTTTGCTCATCTGCAGAATCAAGCTGGGGCACACTGACCAGGGAACTCAGCGGGATATAGATCAGCCTCATTTAGGTTCTCAAAGGAGTAGTTTTGAGGACCTAGAACAGCCTGCTTTGCCCATGCCAGAGCAAGGTACTGAGTCATAGCCCTACCTGCTATGGCTTCCCAGCCCCATCTGACAAGAAGGCTGGTGACAACTCCTGGAAGCTGTGTGGCCCAACAGCACTCAAGCCAAGAGGTAGGCGGGCACAGTTGATAGCCCCGCAGCAAAGTCAGTGCCTTGCTTGGTCATGGCACTTGGAGTGCAGGTCAACAAATAGAGTTTTGCCAGTTTCAGAAGTGCTTGCCCCTCAGCTCCTGACATGTCCTCTAATTCATGTTGCTTCTTTTTGCTAAATACAGCCATCAGTCTGACTGGTCCGGGAACCTAATGAAAGCACATAGGAAGCTGTGAAGCCCATTTAACAGTCCTACATGCAGTGGCACTTGAACAGAGAGAATAGCTCATGGCTTACAGCACCTGCAGAGCAAAACCTGTTGCCTCAACAGACCAAGAATTCAATGTACACTCAGGCCTGATTTATGTCCCCAAACAGTAAGCTATACAAGCTCTTCTAGGTGAGGAAATTTAATTCATAAGCCCATTTAATATTGAATACAGTACCCAGTCTTAACCACCTAGTAAGCCTGACCAGGAAATCAAGGCAACAGCAGAATCCATCCTCATAGCTTCATTCGGGTAGGGAGCAAAGCCAGCAGGCTTATCCAAGTGTTCTTAGCCAACTGCACATGGCCCATCCCTGTCATTATGGCAGGAATAGTTACATAACCCAAAAAAAACCATAAAAGCAGGCCCCACTTGCCTAAAGGCATTACTAATAGGAAAACCCATAAACCCAAACTCAACTAACTAGTGAAGAACTATCTCTGCCACAGTAAAGCTGAAAAGGTCTGGAAGAGGAGCCTCATAACTCACATGTGCAAATACAATGTAAGGAATGAAGGATCACCAAAAATCAGATAAATAGGACATTATCAAAGGAAAATAACAAAGCTCCAATAAGATGCTCTAAAAGAAGGTCTATGAACTATCAGACAAATGATTAAGAAAAATCATCCTAAAAATTTTCTTTTACATCATAAGAAAGTTTTAGGAACTACAAAAAAACCCCACAGACAACAAAATAAAATTAGGAAATAATGCATGAAACTTGTGAGAAGTTTCACAAGGAAATAGAAACCAACAACAGAAATCCTAGAGTTAAAAAAAAAATTTATAATTGAACTAAAGAATAATTTGACCACACAGAGGGAAAATCAGCAGCCTGAAGGATAAAACTGAAAATTACCCAGTCAAAGGAGTGAAAAGAAAAAAAAAAGAGTGAAGCAACACTACAGGAATTATGGGACACATGAAAAGAAACAATTCACAATATGGACATTACAGAATCAGAACAGAAAGACAAAAGGACAGAAAGTATATTTAAAGAAGTAATTGCTGAAAACTTTCCAAACCTGAGAAGAAAAATGAACAGCCAGATCCATGAGGCCAAAAGAATCCCAACAGGTTTAACTCAAATATGGTCACATTGAGACACATTATAATTAAATTTTCACATATTAAAGATAAAGAAAGAATTTTAAGAGCAGCAAAAGAAAAGAGAGGAGTTACATAAAAAGGGAATCCCCATCTCCTTAACTAGTTTTGCTCAGTGGATAGAGCGTCGGCCTGTATACTGAAGGTCCCAGGTTTGATTCCATCCAAGGGCATGTACCTGGACTGTAGGCTTGATCCCCAGTAGGGCTCCTGCAGGAGGTAGCTTATCGATGCTTCTCTCTCATCAATGTTTCTAACTCTTTATCCCTCTCCCTTCCTTTCTGTAAAAATCAATTTAAAAAATATATATTTTTAAAAAAGTAATCCCCATAAAACTATGGGTGGATTTTTCAACAGATACTTTTCGGGCCAGGAAAAAATAGGATGACATTCAAAATATTGGGAGAAATAACTGTCAACCAAGAATTCCATACCTGGCAAAGTTGTCATTCAAAAAGGAAGGAATAATGACTTTCCCAAACAAAGAAAAGCTAAAGGAATTCATTACCATCAGGCCTACCTTACAAGAAATGCTAAAGGAAGTTCTTTGAGTAAAAGTAAAAGAATGTTATTAACATCTTTAAAAAGATATGGTGATAGTGGTATAAAAATAGCCATAAACATATTAATCGGTTATTAATTACACAATATAAAATATGTAAATTTTAAGAGCAATAATCTAAAATGTGAGGAGACATAAACATGTGCAGTATACAAATTTTATTGAAGTTAAATAGCTGTAAGCTTAAAATAGGGTGTTATATATTTAATCATACAAACCTCATGGTGCCTACAAGGGAAAATCTTATAGAATTACACAAAGATACTGATGAAGAAGTCAATGTGTACTGATATCTAGAGTCATCAAAACACCCAAAAATAACACAGAAGGATAAGAATCAAGGAATACTGGATCTTAAAACAATAAGAAAATAGTTGCAAATGACAATAGTAAATTCTCATTTATCAATAATTAAATGTAAATGGATTAAATTCTTCAGTTAAAATACATAAAATAGCAGAATGCATGAAAATACAAACACACACACACACACATGCACACAAGATCCAACAAAATGCTGCCTATGAGAGGCTTACTTTAGCCTTAAATAGTAACCAAAAAAACAAGAGAAGCTATTCTTATATCAGACAAAAAACTAGAAATGGTAAAAATAAAGCTCCTTGTAAAGAAGTGGAGAAACAAAGCCTTGGTGTAAGAGTAGGGACAAATTGGCACTCTCTCTGGAAACCCGGATATATTAACAGTGAGCCACTTTCAAGAACAATGGCAAGAGTTCCTGATGGCACATAACATAATTCTGTGTTTGTATTGCCAATCTGTCATCTATTTACTAACAGAGAAGAAAGGGCAATTTCTCAATGACACCTGTAAGTCATAGAAAATTTCAAGTTAGAAAGGCTGTAACTTTCCTTCACTTTTAGATGCTCTCAATCTGTTTGACAAAATGTGCAAATTGCTTTCCTTTTCAGAGTTTAAATTCAGTTAAACATATTAAATGGAAGTTAACGTTTGTTCCTTTCACAGGTATCCCACCACACTGAGAAAGAATGGTGTGAAAGCACAGAAGAAAGGGGTGCATTTAGACAACTAATGCACAATATTGTCTACATTCAGAGAGCCAAGAGTTTAATAAAAATGGGACAGGGGTAACTTCCTAAGGCTTGGTATCTATAGTCTAGCATCACATAATGAAATATAAGGGCACATGGGGTTGTTTACATGCCAATCACTTGTCAGTTTCACTGGTCCTCTACAAATAACCCTGGTATTTGGAAACTGCTTTACCAATCAGCGTAATTAGAATTTTTAAACACAGCAATAGGACACTTTTTCTAAAACTATTAAATTAAATCACCAGCAGATACTAAAGGAAAGATAATGCCATGGTAACTTTTGTGCAATTGAATAATTACATTTTTATAACTTGTTTCCAGTTCATGTCACTGGTCTATTTTTACTTTTATTCTCTTTGTTTAATGCAACATTCTACTAACCACATCTCTTTAAATATCTGACATCCTTATTAGTGGGTGGGGTAATATAATAAGCTAACTCTGTGTTTATAAGTTAACTCTATATATCTCTGTGTTTAAAGCAGGAAAATATAGCCCTGACCAGTTTGGTTCAGTGGATAGAGAGTCAGCCTATGGACTGAAAGTCCCAGGTTCGATTCCAGTCAAGGGCATGTACCTTGGTTGAGGGCACATCTCCAGTAGGGGGCATGCAGGAGGCAGCTGGTGGATGTTTCTCTCTCAATGATGTTTCTTTTTTTTTTTAACTCTTTTTTTTTATTACATAAAGTATTGCAAAGATTAGTACATATGTCTCTTTTTCCCCCCTGCCCTTCTCCCAGCCTTCCCTAGCCCCTAGTGTTTTGTGTCCATTGGTTGTGCTTAAATGCATGTATAAAAGTCCTTTGGTTGATCTATTACCGCCCTCCCTCCCCCAACTCTCCCTGTCCTTGTTGCTGTAATTTGACAGTCTGTTTGATGCTGCTCAGCCTCTGTATCTATTTTTGTTCACCAGTTTATAATGGTTATTATTATGAATAGATGAGTGAGGACATGTGGTATTTTTCTTTCATTGACTGGCTTATTTCACTTAGCATTGTTTCTAACTCTCTATACCTCTCTCTTCCTCTCTGTAAAAAAATCAATAAAATATATATTAAAAAAATAAAGCAAGAAAATATAAACTGCATTACCAGTTTGTTCCTATCAGTATAATAGGAGGTAATTAATGGACATTTGTTTGAATTGTTAGTTTTTCTAAAATATCTACCGTATTTAAAAAAATCAGTGGACAACCAATCGATACAATATGTGTGAAACATCCTATTTCCTAGACGTGTTCTTGCCTTGAATAGATTTCATATATGACACGGATCACTGTACAAATAAAATGAAAATGTAGTCTTTAGAGATTTCTGTGTCAAAGAATATGATAATCTGAACACAAAACTCTGCTAACACTTTATTTAACAACATCTGTCTTTTTTTGTTCTCTGCTCTTTCTTTTCAAAAGTAGTCTGTTGAAAAACCAAGCCTGTAAACTTAAGTAGATTTATTTATAGTTGTGCTCTTTCAACTGAACATAGATTTAAGACTTTTAGACGAAAAAAATGATTGTGCACAGATCAGATGCTTCAAGATAATTTCTTAGAACCCTGAAAATAATATAAGATTTTGTTTTGATCTATTTCACTCTATTGGGTTAAATAGCTTCTCAGGCAGTGCCAAGTCACTCTTGAGAGGGTTGGGGTGGGGTGATGACTGAATTGAATTGGCAATGAAATAGTCCCCTTATCCATGGGGGATACAGTCCAGTTCCCCAGGTGGATGCCTGAACTGTGATTAGCACTGAACTCTATATAGACATCCTGTGTTTTTTCCTACACATACATACCTTTTCCCTTAAAGGAAGCACTGTGCAGCTTCTGTGGGCATTCCATATTGCCAGCATCACTATGCTTGCACTTTGGGGCCACTATTATTAAGTAAAATAAGGGTGACTTGAGCACAAGCAAGGCAGTAACCTGAGTTGGTCTGATCTATGTGGCTGATGGGCAGGGAGCTGGGCAGCATGGAGACTCTGGACAAAGGGATGACTCACATCCTAGCCCTAGATTTCCTCATACTACGCAGAACGGCATGCAATTCAAGACTTATGAATTATTTATTTCCGGGATTTTCCATTAAATATTTTTGGACCATGGTTGAATGCAGGTGGCCAAAACCAAGGCAAAGAAAACCCACAGATGAAGGGGGTATGCTATAAATACGCTAAGTTGGATCGACTGGCAGTTAAGACAGCTGATGTGTCTTCTGCCAAAGTACAAATCTGAGTGAGGACTTCCCTCCAAAAGTCATGTACAAATCAGGAGTCGGTGGCACAAACTGGTTCAGAGAGGGAGCGTTCCGGGGAGGGGCTCCTTATCAGCCTTGCTTGGGAGAGATTCTGGTTAACTTATGTTACATATTGTCATTTTGTATCAGATGCACTTTACAATGGAATTCAATGACAGTAACATTAAAATTAGAAACATTTAAGACACGGGTCTTGTGTGATCTCCCCAATGCAAGCCATCCGCAGGGGCCTTTTGGCGCAACGATTGTTCATTCCAACACCAAATCACTGTGGCTCTTTTAGATATCTAACATTTGATTCTTTTTTTTTTTTTTGAGAGATGTTAAAATGTTTGATTAAGTATCACCTAAATACTCATCATTTTCCTCTATGCATTTCAAGTTTCCTCAAATGATCCGGCTAGGCAATTCAGGCCTTTAAATACCCTCAGTGAATTTCTCTGAATGTCTTTCAGTTTGTCTCTGTCAATATTATGATGTCACTTTGTAATATGGGATAGCTTATTTTATGGACCTGAAAAGATATGAATTCTAAGCCCAAGCATAGTGATTTACCTTTTACTAGTCAACTTCCAGCTTTCTCATCTGTAAATTAAAGTATATAATGGCTCCTCCTTGAAAGAATGTTATATAATTTAAAAATCCATATACAGCTCCTTGCAAAAGACAAACAATATGTGAATTTCCTTTCCCTCTACTTTAAACTAAAAATTATTAGCCAGAGTTATAAGCAAAACAAAGCAAAATACCCTCTAAGCGAGATTGGAGAATTTATGGGAGAAATTTGACGGTGAACTATTTACTCCAGTGGCCTCAGGATATAAATATCAAAATGTATGAAACATGAGACACAGTGGAGGCTAAGGCCTTTGTATATTTACCTGGCTCTATACAGAGCCCACCATAGTGCCTTGAACAGGTGCTTTCAAAAGACAAAAAGATACAATAAGTATCACATATGGTTCTGTGCATCAACAAATCAACAGATGACAAGTGTTGGAGAGGATGTGGAGAAAAAGGAACACTCGTGCACTGCTGGTGGGAATGCAGACTGGTGCAGCCACTGTGCAGAACAGTATGGAGTTTCCTCAAAAAATGGATCTCCCTTTTGACCCTGTGATCCCACTCCTGGGAATATATCCTAAGAAACCAGAAACACCAATCAGAAAGGACATATGCATCCCTATGTTCATGGCAGCACAATTTACCATAGCTAGAATTTTAGAAAGGTGTCTTTAAATATGAAATTCTAAGAAAGAGGACCTGGGTCTCTGGAGCTGGTATAGACTAGGCAGCAGAGAGTCTCAGGAAGACCCTTACATGGGGAGGCTGGACCCAGAAGCCACAGTGAAGGTGCCTTCTCCGCAGGCTGAACACACTCGGGTAGCTCACAGAACATCGGGAACCTATTTCCCACCGAAGTTTCTAAGAGCCTTTCCAGCATGGGAAGTGTATCATTCTTTTATGCTAATATGGAAGATGAAGGCCACAGTAATACTCCTATGCCTCCAGTTCTTCAAACAACAGAGTAAGGGGGGATGGTATATGTGTCAAGAATAAAGCCAAGTGATCCCAATCCCCGATACAACAGTAAGTGCATTTGCTTTCATGATCCATTTTCACACAGTTACAGGCTAGGAACTCCACTTGGTCATCGTTAGTGCCTCAACTAATCGAAACACTTAAGGAATTAGCTTTCTTTGTTGTTTATAGAGGCTTTGATTACAATTTTAAAATCTCGCCCAGTCGGGTATGGTTCAGTGGATGAGCATCAACCTATGAACCAGGAGGTCACAGGTCAATGCCTAGTCAGGGCACATGCGTGGGTTGCAGCTCGATCCCCAGTGTGGGGCACGCAGGAGGCAGCCTATCAGTGATTCTCTCTCATCATAGATGTTTCTATTTCTCTCTCCCGCTCCCTTTCTCTCTGAAATCAATTAAAAAATATTTAAGAAAATTTTAAATTTCATTATTTACCTAAAACCATCATGTTAGACCACAGCTATGCAATTTCATTGCAAATATCTCCTTATGTGTCCTTCTAGTGTCACCCCAAATGAGGACTTTGCACCCTGGCATTATTTCATGACCGATCTCTAGTCCTCCCAGGGAATTATCTTGACCAATGACCCCTGGCTGCCAGATAAAGTCTGAATAAAGTCCTTAGCCCAGCATTTCAGGTTCTTTCACATGATTCCAATGTGTACTTCTTGGGTGATTGCTACTTAATTCGGTACAACAAAGCCAATAAACACAGCTTTGTAACCATTTCAACTAATATCCTTCTCTCTACATTAATGCTTTTTCTCTCTCATGCTTTTAGAAACTACAGAAATCCCCCTAAAAACATAGCCTTCCTATGTGCTCCAGTCAGAAGTGGTGTTTACTCCAGGCCCTGGAACACCCACCTGACTCAGCCTTGTTCCAGGCACTGGTGATAGATCCATGGTTGTACCATTACTCAACCTTGTGTTGTTTGGTCCTTAAAGTAAACCCAGAAAAAGACTAGGAGGTTGTTATTATCTCAGAACACAGATTCACCCATTAGCCAACCAACTAACCAAGTAGTCATATTTTTAACTAGTTTAATACAGATAACAAACAAACTTTCACTTTATTCTATTTTATTTTTAAACTAGAGGCCCGGTGCACAAAAATTTGTGCACTCGGGGGCGGGGGGTCCCTCAGCCCAGTCTGTGCCCTCTAACAATCTGGGACCCCTCAGGAGATGTCCACCTGCTGGCTTAGGCCTGCTCCCCAAGGGATCGGGCCTAAGTTGGTAGCCAGACATCACTCTTGCTGCCCGGGGGACCTCGGAGGATGTCCACTTGCCATCGAGGAGCAGGCCTAAACTGAAGTCGGACATCCTTAGCTCTGCTGAGGAGGCAGGAGAGGCTCCTGCCACCACTGCTGTGCTGGCAGCTGGCAGCCTAGCTTGTGGCTGAGCAGAGCTCCTCCTGTGGGAGGACACTGACCACCAGGGGCCATTTTCTGCATTTGAGCACCTGCCCCCTGGTCGTCAGTGTATGTCATAGTGACCAGTCATTCCCAGTGGTTCTGCTGTTAGGGTCAATTTGCATATTACCTTTTATTATATAGGATAGAGGCCTTGTGCATGGGTGGGGGCCGGCTGGTTTGCCCTGAAGAGTGTCCTGGATCAGGGTGGGGTTCCCCCTGGGGTGCCTGGCCAGCCTGGGTGAGGGGCTGATGGCTGTTTGCAGGCTGGCCACAGCCCCTTCTGGGAGGGGGTTCCTGCTGGGGTACCTGGCCAGCTTGGGTGAGGGGCTGATGGCTGTTTGCAGCAAGGCTGGCTGGAAACTAGTATCTGGGAATTATTTAACTTTTAAAGTTGAAACTTTGTTGCTTTAACTGGAGCCCAGGTTGGGTTGACCCTGAAAACCCAGGCTCCCAGTGCTTCCTTGAGCCCAAGGCTGGAAGCAGGTATCTGAGGTTTGTTTATCTTCTATAATTGAACTTTGTTGCCTTCAGTGGAGGCCACAGCCAGCCTAGGCAGCTTTAGCTTCCTCCATCACCGGGGCAAGCCTCCTGCTTATTCCAGCTCCATGGCTGCCAACAGCTATCTTGGCTGGGTTAATTTGCATATAGTCACTCTGATTGGCTGGTGCGCATGGCTTGGCTGGTGGGCATGGCTTAGGTGTGATGAGTGAGGGTCAGTTTGCATATTACTCTTTTATTAGATTACATATGTTTTTATTTATTTTTAAAGAAAGAGGGATAAAGAGATAGAAACATTGATAAGAGAGA
Source organism: Murina feae (assembly GCA_004026665.1). Lineage (NCBI taxonomy): Eukaryota > Metazoa > Chordata > Mammalia > Chiroptera > Vespertilionidae > Murina > Murina feae. Next base: position 9,529 of record PVJC01001352.1, read on the forward strand.
AACATCATCAACTGGCTGCCTCCTGCATGCCCTCCACTGGGGATCGAGCCCACAACCCAGCATGTGCCCTGACCAGAATCGAACCGGTAACCTCTTGGTTCATGGGTGGACACTCAACCACTGAACCACAGCAGCTAGGCACAAACTTTTCTTTTAAGGTAACTATCACATCAAAGCTCACACAAACAGCTATGATTTTATTACAGTTACTAAACATTGAAAAAAAAAAAAGGTTCTGCCGCTAACATGTTCAAAACTCAAACATTTTATAAACACTGTGTACTTAGTACCATGCCAACCACTTGTACATATTCTTATTTCTTATAACAAATCTGTGAATTCATATTATTTTCATCTTCGAGAGAAAGAAAATGAAGTTCAGAGTGGTTAATTATATTGCCTCACTCACACATTTAGAAAATGACTGGGCCATGATTCCAATGAACAGTATTTGACTCAAAGCATAGCTGTCTATTTGTGATTAGAAGCCTAACATTCATTCATTTGCATCATATCCCAGAGGCAGACAAGAAATGAAATAATTGCTTTACATCTAGAGAGTTAGAGGAGGCCAGTTAGTAGGGAAAAGAAGACTCATCCTAAAGTAGTCATCTGCAAGGGGAACTGGCTTTGAATTAGTGTATCTGCCTTTCCAAAGCAGAAGGTGTTGGGCTGGACATGAGTGAAGCCTGAAGCCAAATCATAGCCACAGAGAGTCCAGGCTCTGTTTCAGCACATGCACAGGGACAGCTGGTACACATGTGACCCACATACCCACACGTACACACATGCAGTGGTGCACAGGACACACACATACATGCCCTGAACATGGGATGTACAGGATATCACTACCCTAAACTCACTCATCCCTTTCTTAAGGTGAATGAAAAATGACATCCAGAGACGAACAGGCAAACGCCTGTACTTGCCGCTTTCTACAACCACATTAAATTACAACTAAAATACAGAACAACCATCATCCAGTCCGGCCGGAGAGCTGGCTGAATGGAAGTCCTACAAGTAGAGAAGTAAAGAAGAAAACACACTGAGACTGGTAGGAGGTGCGGTGGTGCAGAACAGGCTGGACCACACCCACATGGGTCGCTTTTTTAATCAGGAGGGACATCGGAGGCTGCCTGGAGGAGCAAAGGGTCCCAGTCCCACACCAGACCCCTCGCCCAGGCTCCTAGAGCTGGGGAAAGAAGTCCTATAGCTACAAGCTATAAAAACCAGTGCAGATTGGGGCTCAGTGACACAGAGCCTGCTGGAGACCCAGCTGCTCCTCTTAAAAGGCCAGCACCATGAACTGAACTTATAAGGTCATGCTTCCTCTGAGCTCCAGCACCAGGGTGAGGCTCTAGAGGACAAAGACACATAGAAGAAGGAATTGGATTGTCTGGCCTGAGACCCCACCTCATCCAATTTATAGTCCCACCTAAGCTGTGTGCAGTGGCTTTTGCATGAGTGTGTACATTTCTTACATCAACGATACAAGTACACATGTATTTAAAAACAGTTCTGGAAGCTATCCTAATAGAGTGGGGATATGTAAAGAGGATGATTTAACCTGAAGGATCATGGAAGTCTTCCCAGAGGAGGTGATGTTTGAACGGGAATATGAAGGACCTAACCAGAGTAAACCAGGGATGCTCTGGGACACAATGACCAGGTCTATGAGGGAAGCAGGGGGCTGATCAGGTAGTGGTTAGGCCTAGGTATCTGCATATGCAAAGGCCCTGTGGTAGGAAAAAGCAAGTAATATCCTGGGAACTGCTTATGCCTCCGCAACTGGAACACAGAGAGGAAAGAAATCAGGGTGAAGCTAAAGAGTAAGGGGCAGGGAATGCAGGTCCCAAAGGCCCAAGAGAATGTGGGCTTATATGTCAAGTGCAATGTCACAAACAAAGAGCACTTTAACCATTGTAGGTCACATTTAACTCCTCCCTTCTTTCATCTTTCCTTTCCTTCAACAAGCTCTGATTGAGCAGCTACCATTCTACCACGAGGGAGATGCTACTTGGATGCTGAGGCTACAACAGTGAAGAAAACAGAGTCGTCTCCATCCTCCTGAAGCTCACATCTCAGAGGAGGAGGCAGGTAAGGAGACCTGTGAAGTGGCACAAGCAATATCTATATCCCGGGGTCTCTGTGGGGATCGAAGGAGATTACTTACTTTTACAGTAAATAAAATATAAACTAAACTGTTATGTTAACAACAACAACAACAAAAAGACCTTGCGCTGGCCTGGTGGCTTAGTTGGTTGGATCATCGCCCTTTAATGAAAGCTTGTGGGTTTGAATCCAGTCAGGACACACACTTAGGTTGTGGGTTCGATCCCTAGATGGAGTGTATGGAAGGCAATCAATCAATGTTTCTCTCTCTCTCCTTCCCTCCATGTCTCTATAAAAAAAAGCAATTAAAAACAAAACATGGCCTCAAGTGAGGATTTTTTTTTAAAAAGACCTTTATGAGTCTTTTATCTACTAACGTAGATGTGGTGATGAGGCACCTGTATGGATTCACATTTTATAAACTTTGAAGCTGGAAAATTGAAGTATAGATGAGATAAGGATGAAATAAGTAAATTCTGGCCAAGAAAATACAGCAACTAGAGCAACTACTCAAAACAAGCTGGTAGTAAGTTCCTTCCACCAGGCTTTACACAGATTTTATTTTTAATTATCTCAAGAACCTGAAAGGTAGGCTTTATTATCCCTCCATGTGAAAATAAAGCAAAAATAAATCAGCACTTCTAAGATGTTCAGTTTTATGCACCTAAACTAAAAGTTGCTCTAACAGCAACTTTTGAAATCCCCATGGTAAAGTCAAATGAAAAAGTAAAATTTAAGTTCTGAACCTTGGCAGACTGTTGATTACTTCCCCACATCAATGAGCAATCCCTCCTCTTTTTTAATAGAATGCTGATCAGATTCAGTTATCCATCCTTCCAGAAGCCCAGAGAGATGTCTTAACTAGTTTGAATCAATCACTCCATGGCATTTCCTAGTCTACCGTTATATACCTCTCCTAAGTTGGCTCAATTCACTGAAGGAAGGAATTCAGAATCCATTTGAAAAGAGGATCTATCTTCTCCTCTCTCCCTCCTTTTCCCTGTCCCTTATTTCTTCTTCTGTTTCCCACTGAGTATGAACCTGTACACCTGACACCCTAAGTGATGGCCATTTTGAAATCAGGACAAGTTGAAGTTGAGATTGGAAACATGATGAAACAGGAAGAAATGAAAGGCTGTGGCTTGCCCTACCTCTGGACATCTTGCTCAGTGAGGGGCTGGTTTTCCTTACTATTGAAGCCAAAAGCATATAATGAACCCACTAACCATTCCACCTATTTTCTGCCCATAAGTTTATGTCTTACTGATAAATTGAAGAAGACTAGAGCCTTTTCTATAGGCATCCACTGCATGAACTATCATCCTGGCACTTCGGCAATTAAAGCGAAAGGTCCTAATTTTCAAGTACACGGTTTAGAGAAAGCACACAACCCCTACAACATGTCAGTTTCTAATAACATACTAGTGATATGCACTGAGAAGTGATGGTGTAAGCACTTGACTGACATCACACATTCAGTCTTCACAGCAACCAATCAGAGATGTGGTATATGACCTCGCTTACCTGTAAGGCAGCCAGGAGAGGACAGTTCCCCACCCGGCACACTGTGCAAATTAGATTTTTAACCCTGTCCTGTCTGCCCCCCAAACTGTGGTGCTCTAAACCACAGTATGCTGGCTCCTGTGTCCTTTCTTTACAGATTCTCAAATGAATAGAATACGTCCTCATAATCGACATGATAGAACAGAGTAATTGCCAGGAGTGTTTACCTGATGTTGCACTGCCTTACCAATCTGCACGCATAAACATAGTTTTTGCATTTGTTAACTGTTTAAAAATCAAACATAATGTTACTGAAGGCTTTCTTTCTTTTTTTTTTTTTTCAAAAGGAAGCTTTCTCTTTCCATTATAGAAATTTAAGTTGGAGGCAAAGAATGAAATGTCCTTAAATCTACTTAACAAGCATTTATGGAGCCTGTGCCATGGCCTTAGTAACAGGGTAGGTGCAGGAAGCACACAAATGATAGGGACTGAGGAGCTGCCACCAGCAGCTTGAAGTCTGGAAGGAGAGAGAGGGAGACAAGCTCACTCTGCTACCAGACAGCTGTCACCTGAAACCAACGGAGGCATAAGAAGGCTGCCAAGAAGGTTGAAGGGGGAGCAGGCTAGGATTCAACTCCACCATCCCCATCCTCCAACCCCCCCCCCCCAAAAAAAAAGCCTCAGAGAACACACACATTTGAATTCCTTTGGTTCAGTCTTAAATTTTTTGCGGGAAATGAGTAAAATCGGATCCACCAGGGAGACTGTCAATGGACATGAGGAAACATACCTTGGAACCGGCAAAAATAAAAATGTTTTATGTCGTTGTTGTGTGTGTGCCACTCATAAACTATGCAGTGAAATACGGTACATGTGCAAGTTTTGTAATGTACCCCTGCACAAAGGAAAGTGTTTCGAATGCTACCACACAGTGGCGGGAAAATGCCCGTTTCCAAAGTGTTATAAGAAGTAAGCTCCCTGAGTCAAGGAGGTGGTCCCAACAAGGGGTCAGGACCTAAGGTGATGGTGAGATAAATAAAATGGGACCTCTGCCATAACATCCTCTTGAGAGACAAGGCATACTGTTAGCAAAAAGAGGGGTGAGGGATATTCTTCCAGGGAGTCCAGAAGGAAGAAGCATTCCAGGAAAGTGGCATGATCTGTGCTTGGCTGGACTGAGACCTCCAAATGGATATCACTGTTTGTCTGAGGTATTAAGTAAATTTCTTCAGTGAAATCAAGCCGGCCTTCATGGTGGAGGAGGCACAAGCTGCATCTTGGGTGGTGAACAGAGGTTTCCCTGGTGATGAAGAAAATATCAGAAGCAAATGTCCAGAGGCTCCAGAGTAGCTAACTTACTTGCATCACTCTTTCAGTGTACGGTAAAATAAGAAAACGTCAAGAAATAAGAACAATGACTTGGGACCACAGAGGGAATGTGAAGGCCAAGGCAGAAATTTAGACTTCAGACTGTGGATATTAGTAAACATTTAGAGAAAAATAATGGTTCTATGAACTTACAAGCCCTGTAATGGTAGGCTAGTCACTCAGTTAAGCACTTTATTTTATTTTATCTATAAAACTGAGGCAGTAAAAATTATGGATCGGAGTTCCTTTGAATGCAATGCATGGGAAAATGTCCTGTAAAATCTAAACTGCTGTGCTAATGTGCACAGTGATTCTGGACTGGAGAAAGGACAGGATTCTGGCTGTCCTTAGGCCACCTCTGGCAGTTGAGCAGACGATGGTGTGGGTGGAGAAATCACGGAGCAGGGAGCCTGAGACAAGACAGGAGAGGATGGATGGATGTGGTCCTCGGAGGTAGTCAGCAGAACTCGACAGGGGAGATAACAGGAGGGAATGTGTCAAGGTGACACTCAGCTCCAAGTCTGGATAAGTGATGGGATGGGGCAGGACACAGAGCATGGCAAGCTCCCTGCAGGCACCTGTGTGTGCACAGCTAAAAATGCATGAAACATGGTGAGGATTTGAAATACATGATAAGGCTCATGAATTTCTAGTCTTATTTTTTTAACCTAATTAAAAGAAACACTTGTTCCCAGTGCATTCACATGTGCTGAAGTGTACAGCGCTGTATTCAAATGCCAGCCTGCCACTTGGGCAAATTCCATCATCTCTTTGGGGGCTCAATTTCCTCATCTGTCATTTGGTTCTCCTTCATAGTGTTGACGAAATGAGTCCTGATTAACATGAATATAGCACTTGGAAGGGCTCCTGGGTCATGTATTCCGTCTATGAGTGCTATTCAACATCTTCAATATGTCATCCCCATCTCATTCTCATCACCACCTCCCCCTCCAATCAGAAACCACTTCTCTGCACGAAGGGAAGGGGTCAAATCAGGTGCTGATGCACCAAAGCTTCTACCGAGCTGTCTCCAGCCTGTCTCCAGCCATACACTCAGAATGCTGGTGTGCTCCTCCCATTAAACACACATGTGCTTTGATTTGGGGCAAGAAAAGTAAAATGGGTAGTACAATCCCCTGAGGAGCTCCTCCAGACTACAACCAAATCAGGAGCAGAGGCAGCATACGCTGCGTGGATGCAAACTTCAGTCTGTCTGCCCAATGGTCTGAGAGGCCACGGTGGGCAGAGGGTTGATAACCTTGCTGCTGTTGGCTGATCCCCACCACCCAGGCATCGCTGACTCACTCCCACTGTCCTGCCCTCCACAATACTGTTCCCGACTTCCAGCATCCCAGATGAGTTGTGATGACTCACTGTCTCTGTGGGACTGGATTTGCTCAGCTAAGATAATGGCCTTTCGGGTGCAGGCGCTGTGAACTCCTCTTTACCCTTTGTACAGGGAAGACAATTCAGGTGGAAAGGAATAAATTGCTGGATTTGATAGTGACCAAATGGGAAGCATAATAAAAATGGCGAAGAACTGTGGAAGCACAGAAAGTGATGTCAGCGGGGCCTTGGCAGTCCATGGATGGACACAGCACGATGACACAAAACCAGCTGCCTTGGTCACTTCCTGTGACTCCAGCAAGTTCGATTTTGTGGTAGTTTTGAGGCACTATTGTCTTATTTGCAAATGAAACAGAATCACACACGCAGACAAGTGTATAAAAATGTTAAGAAAGAATCAATACATACTATAAAAGATGTTATTTTTTAAAGAGTCTTTTCTGCAGGCTTTCACAAATAGAAGAGACAAACGGCATCTGGTTTACAGCAAATCCGGGTGGGATTTCGACTTTTCAGAAGCAGAATGGGGAAGACAGTCACCCTAAGTAACTGGCACACAAAAGCCGCTTATACATAAGTGCACATCTTATGTTGATAGAAGATATATTGATTTTGTAAACAAGTGTACAGATTGCTACTCTCTTTAAACTGAAACACCATCAAGGAAGAACAAATGCAACGATATTGAAATACTTTTTGTAGCCCAATTGCCATGAAGGATGATGCTGGATCCTTTGTCCTGCCTGCACTTGTCCATCAGTCTATGAGTATTTGAGTGTCTGCTCTATGTGAATACTGCTCTGTGGTAAATAGAAAGATGAGGCCCAAGCTCTCCAGGAGTGAACCACCTAGTAAGGGATTCTGTTAACAAAAATCAGAATATCAAAATGAAACAATTTCTACAATATACTAGACTTAGTCAAGATAGCATACTTTTAATTTCCTCAGGTAGCTGTGTGTGAATCATGTTAAAAAGTCAGTAAACCACTTGGCTTGTATAGTTCAGTGGTTGAGCGTCGACCTATGAACCAAGAGGATAAGGTTCAATTCCAGTCCAGGGCACATGCCCAGGTTGCAGGCTCAATCACCAGTAGGGGGTGTGCAGGAGGCAGCCAATCAATGGTTTTCTCTCATCATTGATGTTTCTATCTCTCTCTCCCTCTCCCTTCCTCTCTCTGAAATCAATAAAAAACATATTAAAAACAAAGTAAGTAAGCCTATTTGCACATTGGAAGGTGTCTCTTGCCTGGTCTTGCACAGCCACACACGGGAAGGCAGGTGGCCCAGGCAGGGAGGTGGCACCCTCTGAATGGCAGCAGCCCCTGTTGAGGGGCAGTGAAGCAGCGTCTGGTTTACAGCAAAGCCAGGTGGGATTTCGACTTTTCGGAAGCAGAACGGAGAAGACAGAAAAAGGTGAACTCAGAAATATGCAGAAAGAAAGAGGGAAAGAATGCGTGGCCTGCAATGTAACTCTGGTCAGTTAGGCTCCCATTCTGATACTAGAGGGTGGTGAGGAGGTAGGTATGTGGGGATGGTACTCAGCCGAAAGGTGGAAAGCAATAAACAAACGATGTTAACAGATGATGGTAGATGTTTGGTTCCTTTCTCTCAACCAGCTGAAGAGTTATTTGATTTTTGAACAAACATTTAACATCAGTTGAACTCTGTGGCCAATGTAGTACATCTTCCACTCCTCTCTATGAGTCCGTGACATCGATGTGCTAATGATCTCCATCTTACAGAAGGGGATACTGAGGCAGAGAGGAAAAGCAACATTTTCCAAGTCATACTAGGAAGGTTTGAAGCTAGGATCCAATTCTGACAATGTTGCTGCAAAGCTATATATTCATTTACTCAATATTTGTTGTGCATCTACTACTATTCTCTGCCTTTAGGAAATTGGCATTTTGATTGGGAGGGACAGAAACCAGATAAATAAGTAAAATATACAGTATGATAGATGATGATTAGCCTAAAGAGAAAAAGAGAGTAAGAAGGAGAATAAATGCTGCTGGGGAAAAATAATAAAACAAAGAAAAAAGAAATTCCCATATTCTTGTCAGTATCCTATATAGGGTAATCTGCACGTACAATATTCCTTCCCCTTTTATACTCCAACTAGGGACCCAGTGCACAAAAATTTGTGCACTCAGGGGGGTCCCTCAGCCTGGCCTGTGCCCTCTCAGTCTGGGACCTCTAGGGGGATGTCCACCTGCTGACATGCCTGGCCAGCCTGGGTGAGGAGCTGATGGCTGTTTGCAGGCTGGCCAAACCCCCATTGGGGACCCTCATCCCAGACAGCCTGGGTGAGGGGCTGAGGGCCATTTTCAGACTGACTACAGCTCCTTCAGCGTTCAGGTCCCTACTGGCATGCCTGGCCAGCCTGGGTGAGAGACTGAGGGCCATTTTCAGGCTGCCCACAGCTCCCATTGACCCAAGGTCCCAGCAAGACTGGCTGGAATTGGGTTTCTGGGGTTTATTTATCTTCTATAATTGAAATTTTGGTACTTTGAGTGGAGGCCTAGGTAGGTTACAAAGCCTCCTGTTTGCTTCAGCTCCATGGCTTCTATAATTGAAACATTCTTGCCGTGAGCAGAGGCCCAGCTGGCCTAGGTAGGCAGTTGCAATGGAAGCCTCCTGTCTGCTCTAGCTCCATGGCTGCTGGCCTCCATCTTGGCTGGGTTAATTTGCATACAGCCACTCTGACTGGCTGGGGCTGTGGCTTGGCTGGTGGGCATGGCTTAGGTGTCTTGGAGTGATGGTTAATTTGCATATTACTCTTTTATTAGAATAGATATAGAACTGGATTAAGGATAGTTTCAACCCTATCCAACTAAAGAAAAACAAACAAACACATTTTTGTGGGGACGGGGGGAAGAAAAAAGAAAAAGAGAATAGAGAAGTAGAGAGGGTTGGAATTATCATCTTCCTTATGCAGAAGGCACCTAAACTATTACAAAATGGGTTGTTATGCTTTTATTAAAATTCAAAAAATAAATGTTTGTAAATATTGTATATATTTGAAGTAAATTATTTCTATTAAGCCCATTTACCATTATGCTTTAAAGTGGTTTTGTTTTAGCCATAGCCCAGTGTTTCCTTTGATATCTTTTCCCTTGATATTTAAATAAATAAGAATTGGCAGTTGAGCAGCACACTGGAGGAACTAAGAGAGGTACTGTAATTTTCAGTAATGATCGCTATAAGTATCCTGGTGAGAAGCACCGACCTGTCAGATTCATGAAAACAGTTGTCTTAGGACATTTATCATATTATTAATTCTTTTTTTCTTTTTATTCCTATCCCTAATCCACCTTATCATATCTAAGTGTACGTGTGTGTGTGTGTATCACTTAGTCTTAGAGAGATGGATTTTGATTTAAAAAAAACAACAACACTGAATAAACTAAACTCTATGTTGATTTCAAAGCCCATCAACCATATACAAATTGTACATAAAACACTTGTGGCTTAACACCCTCTCTGGAATGAGAAACACGCCTGCAACCTTGCAGCCCACTTAGAGGATGCACTCTTTTTGTGTTGCTTAAGAATACTGCACTATGCAGGTCTCAGGAGCTACAACCACACAAGCAAGGCCAGGAGAGGGAGTGAAGTCATAAAATATCTTCAGTCATTAAAATAGTAGTTGAGCCATGCTGTGTGTGTGTGTGTGCATGTGTTCTAGAAAAATTTAGATTATTTTGTAAAAGTTTCCATAACTTAGCACTCACATTTGCTTAGATGTCTGTGTGAATACATGTAACAAGTGATATTACATAAAGCACCCACATGCAAACATCTAAGCAAGTACTGGTGCTAAGTTATTGAAATTCTTACAAAAGGATCTAAATTTCTTTATCCCTAGAAGAACAAAAAAAATGCCAAGTTTACTTTTAAAGTGGGTTAAAAAAAGAAAACAACAGATTTCTCAAGCTAATGGACTATAAAAGGTTATTTATCTGACCACATTGGTACACAAAAAATAATATTAAACTTTGACCTACCATGTCTAAAATAGTTTTTGTGTTGTTGGTTTTTTTAAAATCACAATTACTATTAAGGAAAAATTATCAGGCTGTTCTTGTCACTTGGGTTAATGTGTGAAATCAGGGAAGGAGAGAAAGAGGAGGCTTATACAGTCAAATAGCTTTCTTTATGGCACAGAGCCATGGAGACCAAGGCACCAGTGTGCCCGGCGGTCACCATGGGGGATATGACTTCCATTACTTCCTGACACATCTGACCACACAGCACTTTCTCCTGTATCATCAGAAAGCACACTCTAGGACTCACTGCTTTAAAATACAATAAATATAAGATGACCAGAATTGGGGAGAAGAAATCTGAACCTGAATCATCTTATAAAAATATAACTACAGTAACTTGCAATAGATATCATACTGATAATATGGGTATAGCATTTATTTGGAAGTAACTAAACCTCTACAACATATGCTTCTCTGCACTTTTATAGTGTGTTAAGCCAGGCCTCTTAACTTAAAAATAAAACAATATCTGGATTCTATTGTTGTATTAAACCATTCTTCTCTCTTTACATCAGTGTATGGGTTTTGAATGGGAAAGGGTTAAAAGAACAACATTTGGTCATTTTCATAACATTCTGTTATATTCATACTTCTTTTTAGCCCCTCTGTCCTACTGAGTTCAAGTTCTTCAAATTATTTTGAACTGGCATCCCATCTCAGGGCAGCAGAATAGTAACAGACAACTCAGGGAAGAATAAGAACTAGTGCTGATGATAGTCATTCTGCCGCTAGTGCAATGGCTGTAAGAATGACAAGAATAAAGAACGAAAAACCTTTCCAGACCCCCTTTGGCGAAAACGCTTTGCCCTGAAATATGATGATGTGATTTTTAATGTAGCTATTGTAGCTACAAGTGTTATTCACACAACGTCGCTTTTTCAAACACTGTTTGCTGCAGTAATTTCCCTGCGTCAACTAAATTCCAGAGGATTACATGGTGGGTGGGGAGAGGAAAAAGGTATTTCCTTTTATCAAATGTAACTATGCTGCTTTCTCATTCCATCACGTCCCTGTGTAATGAAAGAAGAATCCAGGGTGGTCACTTGGAGTACCTGATTAACAACTTTCCTTGAAACTATTCATTAGGTGTGGAATTCATTCCCCTTACAGAGGGGAAGGAAAACCACACTGAGGCAGGGCGAGAGCTGGTCCCTTAGAAACAGGCTCCAGATTCCAGTTGCCTCCAGGGCACTCAGGTTCTACATTCTATTTTCCTCAAAAGGTCAGGAAAATTAAATTGTCCCAGGGGCACAATGCATTTACTAGGGAGAATTATGGAAAATCATGGTCGACCTGGCTCTCAAACCGGTTTCAATCAAAAGACCACCACACAAATACGAACCTAAGAACCTGCCTCAACCAACCCCCTTTATCTGCCTTGTTTGGTTTTGGAGTCACTTCTTTATGCTGTCATTAGCGATGTTTGAGAGGCAGGTGATTATTGAAACTACTTCAATCTTACACCACTTACTTCATATGGAGGGATTATCAAGCATCAGGATAACCACTTAATAATGCATAACCATCAAATCTCCTTTAATCTTTTTTTTGAAAACCTAAACTTTCAAACAATTCACATTGAATAGTAGAGCCATGCAAAACAAAAGCAGCCTCTATTTATCTAGTAAAGGAATCCCCTTCATTTTCTAAATGCTAATAGGAAAGAGAACAACCTCAAACTCATTCACCCACAATCTAATGATCTCTTTCTTGGTTTATTACCATGAGTAATTCCACTAGTATCATTCATTCAAGTCCTGTGAAGAGGGACCTATACATTTTTTTAAAAAGAGCTAGAACAAATCTTTGATATGTTACATTTCCTTTCCTGCTCTCAATTCTGTTCCAGCATCCCCTGGAGGCCAGGAGGCCTTGTGCTAAATTGGGGTGATGTGATGGTGAACACATCAGATGTGGTTCCTCTCTTATCTCAGCTACTGTCCATTGGCAAAGAAGCTGGTCCTTAAAAAGACATAAGAACCTTTGCTCGGAATCTGCAGCTAGAGACCAGCAGAGCTAGGCACAAAACTAGCAGGCCTTCCGATGTCAGATCTGCTGTTCCCTTCCTGCCACGATGTATTTCATTCCAAATCCAAACCATTGTTACTATCTTTTTCAGGTTTAATTTCCATCGAGCATTCAGCCAGCACGTATTTACTAACCAAACCTGCACTAGGCTAGGTCTTTGTATGCAAAACAAAGACAAAAGTTAGAAAGGGGGGTCTTTGCAAAATTAGCCTGTGTTATGAGCACGGAATAATACTTAATATCACAATATATGAGACAGATCATAACAGAAGGCTTAATTATAAAAACCAAAAATAAACAACAAAATACCTAGCACTTACTATATATCAAGCATCATACTCACTAAGCCTTAATCTTGACTGAATGATTTAATCCATACAACACTTCCACCAGGTAAATTCTACCACCATCTTAGTTTTACACAAGGGGAAACTGAGGCACGGGGCCAGTAAATGAGTGACATGCCCATGGTTACACATTCAGAGATTCACACCCTGGCAAAGTGAAACAAGTCTGTACTCATAATCACCGCATTATGATAAATGACTATTTGGAGGAAAGTGAAGCTTTTAGAACGGTGTCATTAGAGGTAAGGTTATATGAGGAGGGCAAGCTACTGTGAATTGGAAGCAAGGAAGGGGTCCTGAAATGAGCTGAAATTTCCAAGCAGTATTAGGAAAATCCGCTTGTCTGGGACAAAGCATGCATGCTGCCATAGCAATGATTAAAGATGCCTGTAGAATTAGAGTCTAGTGTCTTGAAAGTCAGGCAACAAGAGTTTCATGCAGAAGGGAAGTTCATTTTAACTTCCTAATCACAGAGTAGAATAGCTATCCCATCTCTCCATCTCAACATATGTAATGATTTTAATAGAATAACTACCAAATATATTTGTTAAGTATATTATTTGTGTTTAGAACAGCCATTCCTATTTTTTAAAGAAACAAACCGGGAAACTTTATCTAAAATAAATCCTGGAAACTCTCTTTTTAACTTCCATAGTTTCCAAATTATCAGTATATAAAAGGTCAACACTGACTTTCTCAGTCTAAGTACACATCACTGGCTTTCTTAGTATAAAAGCAAGGCATTTGTCTTACGTTAAATGAAATTTCCTATAATTCCCCTCAATGTTTATTCTCCATTTTTAATATTCACAAAGTATTTATGTTTTTGTAGCTCTTAGTATTTCCATCTCCCAAACACACACACACACACACACACACACACACAGTACGTTTGGAATATTGGTTGGCATAATGAACAACATTATTTAGAATGTGCTGGGTATCCAGTATGTGAAATAGTCAGGTTTTGTTTCTCCTCTCTTATTCTCTTTCTAGTTCATACTTTTAAACTTCCAAGCACTTTGTATCTTGCAACTACCTCAAAAGCAAAGTGTAGATCCTTACGTAACACAGATAAAGTTTAGGGCAATGCTCCCAATGGAGGCTTTTGTTATTAGAAAGTGAATGGAGAAGCAGCTTTGGGAAGGAAATGATCAATGTGGGTCAAAACAAAAACGAGGGAAGTTTCTAGAAAAAAAGCTGAAACTTGATCGAAGTTAGGAGAGCATATAACATGTACGGCATGCCTGTATAATGCTCAGCAGTATTTTCTAAATGAGAGTCTAATTCTTGGTTCAAAGCAGGGCTTTCCAGTTAGAGATTGTAAGAACATTCAATCCTCCCTGTACTCTTTTACCATGAATAATACAGAAAGGCAGGTTTTATCCCGAGGCATCTGAATTTAAACTTTACAAAAAGCATACACTTTTTAAGCTTCAGTATGAATAAAAATAGCCTACTTGGAAAAACTACACTTAATGGCATGCTCATCTCTGGAAAAACTAAGAAAGATTTTACTTTAACAGCATGTTTCCAGTAAATACTGTATTTTTTAAAGTTCCATATATTCAGTATGAAGTGGCATATCCATATACAATAGGAGGAATAACAGATATACTTTTAGAAAAATAAAGTGTCACCAAGTATTCAGAGTGTGTGGCTGCCTTTGAGAGCACATATTATATTTTCCAAATGTAATAATTGGCCTCAAGATCTTTTTTTCTTTTGAGGTCATTGTTTTAATAACGATCAAGAATAAATTAAGACATTTAATAACATCTAATCTTTAAGTAATTGTGAAATGAACTTGAATTCTTATATTAATGGCATCATTTTCCCTATTGTCTGTATATAAACCTCTTTCATTATATGATAGTAACTGACTCTAACTAAATCATCATGAAAATATAATAATAATGTACCCTTTCCCCACCATAAAATCTCCTTTCCTATCATTATCTATAGTAAGCCTGATTCTTTAAACACTATAACTATAATGGTAGTTAAAAAATGTAAAATATCTGTAATTAGTATTAAAAAATGTATTAAACTTAAGGTAAACTGTCAATTTCAAATGTCTTACAGTGGAGAGTTTAGAATGTAAATCAAATAATATTTAAATATTAAATGTTTACACAAAAATAAATTAAGACTTATTTTTTGGGTTAGTCAAAAACTTGAAAATTAAGCCCACCAATTTTAAATGTAATTTAAATTAATATTTTAGAAAAAGGGTCAAGGTTAAACTGTTTGTCTGCTTTAAGAAGTTCATAATGTCTTTTGTGTCTCTACTTAGAAAAAAAAAATCTCAATGAAACTTGGATATTAAAACCTCCCAGGAAACCAATAATAAAAGCCACTAAGAATTTCACAAGTTTTTCCCCCCTCAGGTGTTAATTAAATGATCATTTAACACCGAAATGTAAACACAACATTTTCATCTCCTGACAGCACAGCCTATTAAAACCCGGGGTAATAAAAGTCTTGGTGTTAATGCTCTGAACCGAGTTCCCACAACACTCCAAGATGCCTTGTCGTGTCTAAGGTTAAGCATGTAGACACAAAACAAAGCTTGCGCCTACTCGACTTCCAGTCCAATTTTCCCATCGCCCAGTGACCTAGGTAACACTTGGAGCAATAAAGAATAAATTTAATTTCTCCAGCATTTTGTGAGGATTAGGAACAATTGTCGGCTTGCAATGACTTTTTATCCTCGGATTCTTTTTCCGCCCGAGCATTCCTCCCCGGCCCTAAAAGAGAAGCCTGATGGTTTAAGACACAGAACAAACAGAACTTGAAATTAGGCCTTTTTCAATCAATTGGAACTGTTGGAGGGGAAGCAATCGACCTTGCTCAGTGGTTCTCAGCTATTCACAGGCTTCAGGCTTTCATCTCTCACTGGTAGAAGGAACCTATCCTGAAGGGGCAAAGCTATCTTTTCCCATTCTGTTTCCAGACTTATTTATTTCTCTTTTCTTTTCTTTTTTTAAATACTGAATCCAGTTGCCATACTTAGCTGTACACATTCATTTGGGGGGAGGCACAGATGTTCTCTTAATAACATTTCACACAGCCATGTTGGACTCTAGACCCTGGGTGTTGCTATCGACAGGACTTTTTACTTTTCTTTGCTTCCTTCTGTAGAGTTTAGGATATTTTTTTTTGTGTGTGCATTTTTTTAAATTGCTGCCTAAAGTTTCTTATATCACAATTTATCAGATATTCCCTATAAAAAAATTCAGTGATTGCAAATAACCTGGTTAAGGAGAAATACCACCTTCATCTGACTGTGAAACTCATGTATTTATTAAAAGAACTAGTTAGGTTAAAAAATAAAACAAAACGAAACTAACTGCCTCAAACCTCTTTCATGTTGTTTAACTCTGAAGCATTAAAAGGTTTGCAATTTGCACTGCATTTAGACATAATGTTTAGTCTAAAAATGTACTTTTAAGTCACGTAACATTTATTAAAGATCACAAAATGTTCCATAGATGAAAACATATTTTCATGTTACAAGCTACATTGATAAATTATATCGTTTCAAAAATTGAAATTTTAATGAGTGATAAAAAATGTTCTTTAGCAACATACGTCAATCTTCTTAACTTTCAGAATAGTTTATCAGATATCTTAATTCGTACCTTCCCTGCATTGTGCTATTCAGGAAAACACATCATTAAAACAACAACCTAAATACATGACTAACGTAAGTAGTTTATGAGTCAAAGTCTCTGTTTCCACCCCTATTTCATTTTATATAGGAATTTTAAAACTATATGAATCACCAGCTATGAGAGGGTAAGATATCTTATTAAGAACAGTCTGGCCTTAATATACCTCATGTGGCCAAAGAGGAGAAATAAAATGTTACAAATGCACATCTTACGTTCATTTATAGTAGTAAAAAAAATTGTCTATGCTTATGCATATGTTATTATACTGAGAATAAATGCAAGAAAGGGGCGATTTGCAAGGACATCTGTCTGACTATTACTTTTACTTTATTTGCAATGAGAAGATGATGATAACACAAATGCAATTCCTATCATACTTGAAAGTTGACAATGTTCTTCTGCATACAGAATTGAAATGATCACTTGGAATATCCTCAGGAGGTAAATAGAATCCTTCACATTTTACAGATAAGGAAACCTGACTCCACAGGAGTCAACCTATTTCCCAAGACAGCAGAGCCACTAATAGCTGAGGAGGCCCTGAATCACCAGCACATCCCACCACCACTCTCACAATATCAAGTAACTGATCTCAGTGTCTTAAACCATAATGAAGAGAATGAAAATGCTGCGGACACCTCTTCCTAAAATTAATATTTTGCAAACGTCAGTCACCGAACATAGTCTTGAGATGGCAAGAGCAATTTTATGACTTTATAAGTTTTAAAATACTCCCTGATGATGTGACTCCGCTGGCATCTTTTTGATATGAAAACCACATACTTTAATCCATGTTTCAGCAAACACAATCACTCTTGGAGATGAACTCTCTGTGCTTCGGTATACATATCACAGGTCACATATAGCCGTGGCTGAGGCTCACAGACACCACATAGTATGTGGGGCCAAATATTATGCCACTTTTCCTCCCTAGAATGTATCACTGTGTCCTCCACATTCAAGTTAGTACGCCACGGGTATTTGCTGGTGGAGACAGAAACATTTGCGTTTGAGAAAGCAGCCCTTTAGACCAGCACAGGGGAGTAGGAGAGACCCTTGCACTTGACCTTCCTGTGCCTTGAAGGATGCTGTGGATTTCATGCTCCTACACTACTCTGTGGTGGGCAAGAGCAGAAACCTGCTGAGGTGTGACTTTCTCCAGCAACACGTCTTCTAATGGAGATTGCTTTGAAGTAAAAACTATCAACATGAGGCCTGGCCAAAATCTCAAATACAATTAATCTCCATGGGACGCATAACTTCTAAATCCTAGGATTACATGTTGATCTAAAATCAAAATCAAAAGTAAGTTCTAATCAGTGGCCTGCCCCCTCTCCTTTTTTTCATGGCAAATAGGAATGGCCACTGTGACCTATGTGCAGATACCCCTATATCAGGTCTTTTGTCCATCTTCTTATAAACAAATCTTTGGTTATGTAACATCCTTAAATTAAACCCTCCTCATATATCTCTATTTTTTTTAAAGTGGCAAGAACAGAGTCCCTTGGGCCCAGATACTGATTAATAAGTTACTTAATAATAAGGGCCTTGGTTTTTTCATTCACTGACAGTTAACACTTTGTAAGTTTTGTCTCTCTTACTGGTTCTTTGTTTCTAAAGCTAAAGAGTCAATCTGTTCCCCTTAGTAAAATACCAGTGCTAACACTGCAAGTAGCATCTCCTTGCACCGGAGTGTCAC
This sequence comes from Murina feae, assembly GCA_004026665.1. Classification (NCBI taxonomy): domain Eukaryota; kingdom Metazoa; phylum Chordata; class Mammalia; order Chiroptera; family Vespertilionidae; genus Murina; species Murina feae. Next base: position 27,659 of record PVJC01001352.1, read on the forward strand.
ACAGGCACTGCCACCTCTGAGGAACTTTTCTCCTTGGCCCCTGAGCTCTTAGGCAGCCCCAGCAATAGCACACGGCTGCAGCTCTCGCAGCAGCTCACTAGATGAGTAATGATGTCGATCTTGCTGGACAACGGTAACCGTAGCAACTGCAACCTGCAATTCCTGCACAATCGCTGTTGGATTTATGGCGGCTGGGGCCAAACAGGCAAAGAGCACAATGCCGCAGGAAGCGGTGGCACCTGACACCTCCGGGCGCCCACGCTTTCATCAGAGCTGGCAGAAATTAATTCGAGGGGAATTTGTACTTGGTCTCCACGGCTATATTCTGTTTTTATCCTTAAATATGAGACTCTTATATGAGACTACATTGGCATCAGAGAACTGGAAGGTTCCTTTTATATATGTATAGTATCATATTAAATCGGGGTATATGTTTTGCTTAGGTGAAAAAATAGGTCATTTTGATTTGGCTGTGTCTACCAAAACCCTCCTACAGTTTTGAAAACTTAAGGGGACTAAACATTTAATTAGCCAAGATATCCTTTAAATTGAATTTGGTTCTCCATTATTCATAATGCCGTCCCCGTGTTACTATTTGCTCATGCAAGTTACAAACCCTGAGCCCACAGAGATTGAATTCAATACATCAAACACTGTGAGCCTTCTAAAGGCCAAGCCTTATACTAGACCTTGGGGATATAAAACAAAATGTTTTCATAACACATGTATACCAGCATTTATATGCATTGCATGGAAAAAGAAAACTAAGCTAATAGCTGACAAGTATCTGGGTGGTGAAATAATGAATCAGTTCTAAATCCTCTTTTCCATTTTTCTGAATTGTCTAAGCCTTTTTGACATGAACATGTGTTACTCTTATCAATATTAAATAGCAAAAACGAAGGCTCCTTCTATGGGACTAAGCAAAAGGGAAAAAAAAAGACTGCTTAACTGTATATTTGTTATACTTTGCAAATTCATTTCTAACATCATAAAACAAAAGGTTATGTTTCCCTCTAAAAAACTCCCAATTATTATTATCAAAAACAACTTTGAGAATCTGAGATCCTATATGATAGCAAATAAACAGACCTGACCAATCAAATTCAGCAGCCAAACTCTATTTGTCTCAGGTAACTAGTCACTGGGGCACGAAAAAGTCCTTAGATTTAAAATTACTATCTATAATGTTAGATAATTTCACGGCTCTGAAGCTCCCTGGGGAATAATAAATGCCATTGATAAACTGGAAATTAAAAAAAAACATGAACACTTTAATTCAAAAAAGTAAAGAAAATGAATCGTGGGACCTATGTATTTATTTCTGTTAATTTTGTTTTGTTTTGGTAGATGCAAGTGAAAAATTAGTTTTTGCTACATGCGTTGGATACTTAAGTTTGTGTTCAAAGCCTGGGTAAATATAATAATACTAAAAGAAATAAACTGAAAACCACAAAGCAAATATTTATAACCAAATACTCCACCACAGGGCTGCCCGTGAAATTCCTCTCTAATAAGCCCAGCTTAGAAACTGTAAACTCAGGTTGAAAAGTGTGAATCATTCCCTGTTAAGTCACCTTTCAGGTGACATTTCTTAGGAAGATTTGTATACGCTACTCATAAGTATAATTAATTGCTACTCACACATTTCAATCCATCACAATTGACCATTTCAAAAGCCACTGAAAAATCTGTCAGTTAACCAGCTCCAGATTGCTCTAAGATAATTTTCTCCACTCTACATGGATAACAAAAACGCAACTTTGGTTTTGGAGGAGGAACCAAGGAGACGATGGAGTATCTACATACCTGAAGAAAACGATGTACTGTCTCTTTTAACCTCCAACCTAAGGCCCTCTACTTCCCCTCCACTTACACTTTCCATCTGTCAACAAGTGCTTGTAATTTTATTACACTGTCCTGTAGTTTACGCAGAGTTGGTATTATTTTACAGAGTTCTGTTAATGGACTGGATAAATGGTAATGCTATTTAAACTAGTATCTTGCTCCAACAAACACAGCTGCAACTGTACTACTATTTCTGAGCAAACATCTTGACCTGAACATGTCGTGCTCTCTCAACCCGTCCAAAGAGAAATTGGAGCAGACAGCAAAGGAAAAGCATATTTGGCCGCTAGCAGCAACCAACCGTGTCGAATCATAATTCATATACAGTGCGCCCTCTCTTCCCTTCATATTGCACTGAGAGTCCAAAGGGTAGAGTGTGTGCTCTTCACCTGGCATCTCATGTTCAGCCAAGAGTCAAATGGTGATTATTCATTACACAAGTGCAACAAATATGTACACACTCAGGGGTGGGAAGAAGTAGGCTTACGGTTGTGAGTATGAGAAACAGTTTATCCTTGCATTATTATTTATTTATTAATTATTGCATTATTTATTATAGTTTACCTATTTTTCCCCACCTTTGTCATTTCCAGTACATCAGAATAGCTTTAATTTAAGCAAACAATGATAAAAATCAAGCATCAGGGTATGAACAATATATTAAACTTGTAAATGCTTTCATTGCTTATATATCCTGTAAAATTGTACTAAATAAGGGTTAAAGATACAGGTTTGGAAAAAGAGAGATGTTAATTAGCATTATGCAACAATTTATAACGAGAAAATAAATTCTAAGTGTGTTTCTTTCATGAATTCTAGATGTGTATGCCTTTATTACATCACATAATAGGGAAACTATGGATTAATTAATATAATTAACCAGTCAAATACTTTCCCTGTCCCCAAATATTTCCCCTGTTATTTGTTAAAAATCCTACATCCTTTGTTCTCTGGCCATGAAGGGAAGCTTCATTTTTAAATGAGCATTTTAAAGGGCAGTTGTGTATGTAGATGTGTGCCCATTTCCCCACGTGTTAGGACATTTGCTTAGGGTGACCGAGTAGGCACCTGTATCATCTAAAGGAAATGTGAATTTACGCCCTTCCTCTTGGAAATTACACTAACCAGGCAGTTGGCTCCCCAAGCTTTTGTTCCTTTATTTATTAACAATTCGTAATGGTGGCTGTTTAATTTAACTAGTGGTTCTCACCATAAACAACTGGTCTCATGCAGATCCTCTCAAGAGAAAGATCACTCACTGCTAACAAGCCACTAAATGGAATTCAAGTGAGACAAAAGCACCTCAACTCGAAAGAAGATTCCTGATGTGAAGATGCTGAAAAAGAGGACACCTCCCAGTTTCCAAGTGTATGCAGTGTCTGTGTCAGGTGTCGAACCCCAAGGGATTGTAAACATTGAGCCTTCAAGGGCTAACTTCAGGAATAACAAAGCGGTCAGGTCCCACTTGCAACTAGTCCCTTCTAACAAACAAAACTTCACTTTCCCTCACTCCCCAGGGGAGAATTTGGAGCTATACAGGAACATCACAGCTCTGACCCAGTGCCTAACTAACCATTTCCCGTTTGTTTGTTTGTTTGTTTGTTTGTTTAAATGATTTTAAATAACTGAAAATTCTTGCCTTATAGTTTTATGGGTTCTCTTTCTTTAATTCACTTCTTTAAGGTTTGAAGTCTCCATCATTCATAGAGCAGCTTAAGTTGCAAAATTATAACAAACCATAAAAGAAAATCCCCTGTGACATTGTACTATATGATATTATAAATTAAAAGAAAATAAAAAAGTGATAACTGAATACGGTCGGCTGGTAGAGGACTCTGAACTGCATTATACCACCTGAAATGAAGACGCTTAAAAAAATTAACCCAAGTACTTCTAAAAAATCAAACTTTCCTGTTTCTCAGAGATCGTATTAAGTTTCTTCACCCCTTTGGCATCATAATTTAAATGCTAAATGACAGTCATTCTGTTTAAATTCTACTTTCACAGCTTTTTAGGAAATGGACACTTTCCTAAACAATGTAAATTATTTCTAGAAGCACACTCTTAGCAAAGTGGTAGTTTAACAGTGCTCACTGTTTATTAGCCTTGAACCCAAAGCTTCCAAGTCCCATCAATCACCCAAAATCAAAGCAGAAAGAATACTGTTAACCCCGTTTCTATGATCCTTCTTAGAAACTAAGCCCAAGCATTTAAAGACTAGAGGCTCGGTGCACGAAATTCGTGCACAGATGTGGTCTCTAGGCCTAGCTGGCAATTTAAGCATGACACATTTGGTCTCCAGAGGGCAGTTAGTGATTCATATTGGTCTGGCATGGAAGAGCAGGTTCCAGCTGACCTCTGGGCCCTAGGGGATCCCCATGTATCCCCCCTCTGCATGAGTCACAGCACCCGAGTCCACCTGCAGAGACATGGTGAGAATGGCCAGACACTGCAGGCCAGGGCACAGCAGAAGCCGGGCAGGCAGCATGCTCTCTCCTGGCTAACGCCTACCATGTTCTGTATCACCCCCTGGTGGTTAGCACACATAATAGAGAGCAGTCATACTCAGTCTCCTGGTTGAACTCCCGTTCGAACAACTGCCTGAGAGGACAATTTGTATATTAGGCTTTTATTATTCAGGATAAGGATCAATTTATATACATACATATAATTTTTATAACAGCTTACATTCTATTTCCTGGGTAAAACTAGTCCAGAGAGAATTACTGTTTAAAAAGGCAGTCTCTGGGTTTCTTTTTTTGATTTTTTTCTTTTAATTTACTTAACAGGAGCCAATTAACCAGCAGGGAACACACAGCCGAGAAATACTGCTGGGTGACGGGCTCTCCTTGCAGGTACAGTATCAGGAAAGTCAGACTCGAGAGGAAGATCAGGTGTATTGTTAGCAACCCACATCTTTCCTGCTGGGGAGGTTCTCTCTGTAGTGAGATGAGGTGCCAGGAGGTCCCACAGAGGTCCTGGCTCCCCTGGGGGCAGGGCTGTGGAAGGACAGGCTTCCCTCTTCTGGAATTGACAACAATACTGAATTTGTAGGCTGTGGAGCCTTGGCCACAGAATCAAGTTCAGAAAGAACAATTTGCTCACTTTCCCTACACACATGACCATATGGGACTTCCCACCACCCAGGTGGGGGCCATGCTGAGCAGTTTACTCTATGCAGCCCAGCAGTTTTCCCACAACATCCGTGAACATCAGTCATTGTTGCCATGTATTTTCCCAACACTGTAGCTTATCGCCCATCTGCACGAAATCACTCCCATGGCTGAAAATCTAATTGTAAAAGCTTTCAAAAGTGTGTTTTCACTATTATATATTAGGTCAGCGAACAAGCATTTCAGGGAGGAAAAACTGATCCTGCCTAAAACTCATATTACATCCCTTCCCACGTACTTCAATGACATACTTGATATGAAACCCTTAGTCATTCAGATTGTGAAGTTGGGAATTCTGGCCTTAAAAGGAACATATAAGAAGAAATGTTCAGTCCTTTTTAAGTATCTTATAATAATATTTCCAGACCAATAGCTACAGGAACAATGTTTAAAAAGCTAACATTCAGAACCCCAACTTGATAAGGAAACGAGGCCAACTTTCTCCGAAAAGGGAGTGTGGTGGCATTTTCCCCTTCAGAACAAAATCAGGTATTCAAAGAAGAGAAGTTAGGTAAATCTCCTCCCTAGCATCACACGAGCAAACCAGAATGAAGCAGTCACAATAACACATTCATAAACAAGTCAATGCTAAGCAAACACAGCCACTGGAATCACTGGGAAACCAACCTTAAATTTCCATCGAAAACAAAGGCAAGCTCTTAATCCATGAACCGAGTGATGAATACATCCCAAGAAAGCATACAGAAACAAATCCAAAATACATTTCATAAAACACAAGTTACTACTACTCAAAGCAACGGTAACCACTTCGATTTACTTACAGTCTGTAGAGCTTCGAAGTCCCAAGAAACAGCAACTCAGGAAATAGCTGAAGGTGATTCCTGTTTAAACGCCTTTTGAGGAAGAAAAAGAAAAAAGAAGTTGTTACACAGAAAATACCCAACAATGAAACTTAGTTTTGGTAGTGTCATGCCTCATCCTGTTTGCAGGAGAGAAAGAAATGACATTCAAGAGAATCCAAGCATTGAAAATCAAAAATTGGTTACACCTTTTGTTACATGAGTCTTTAAGGCAATTTTCCATTATGCTTACTCAGATCATGATTACCGGGGCTACACTCACATCCCGTGCAATATCAGTCAACCAGAATATACACAATGGGAAAGGATTTGACTCAGACTCTGGTGGCTAGGTAAGGAGAGAGCTCAACCTTCAGCAGAAATATCACAGTAAAGTGGCACCCTAAAATAATGCCTACTCTGTCCCAAATGAAACTATTTTGTTAGCTTTTCATTTAGTTTATGGGTGGGGAACCTTTTTTCTGCCAAGGGCCATTTGGATATTTACAACAACATTCATAGGCCATACAAAATGATCAACTTAAAAATTAGCCTGCTGTATTTGGTCAAACACTTAATTAACTCACCCCGAAAGCCTTGGCAGGGCCAGACCAAATGACTTTGCAGGGCCCTATATGGCCGGTGGGCCAGATGTTTCTCACCCCTGATCTAGTTGCAGAAAGAAATGTGTGCGAAAGTGTCAGTGTGATAGGCAAAATCAAGGGAAAACCAAAAAGTTCAAACCTGAACCCACAGTCCTTGACCCTTGACTGAATTTGGATACTAATTGGTGTCCCAAATGCTTAAATTATGGTTTTAAAATGTTTAGCTAACATTACAATGATTTAAATGTTTTAGAAAAGAATTAGATTACAACTCTAACTAATTTAAGTCTCCATGCTATGTAACTAAGTTCGTTTAAATCATGCACTCTCGCTAAAGAGTGGGCCAATTCCGACCAAGATGTATGAATACTCCAACCTCATTCATTTCAGGTGTACAATTTAACATTTCAATAGAAATGAATTTGTATCACTCTGCTTTTCCCAAATTTGAATAAAATGATGAAAAGCCAATGCAAAATTCACACTTCAATGACATACAAGCTGCTATAAAGCACTAGATAAGGGGAAGAAGTCCCAAAAACAAATGTCACACTGAAGAAACTGGAGGTATTTCGTAAGTCTTAAAGATAAATGTTCAGGGGACAGTAAAGGAAAGCATATCAATTGATGGTGACATATTTAAATGGTCACCATGGTCTAAGAAGAATTACACATTTGGTCTCCAGGGGGCAGACATGGCCAAAGCATCACAACTCTTAAGAAAGTGGATCATGGGAAAGACCATCCTAGGAATCACAGATATTAAGAAATGGAATGATCTGCCTTTAAGACTCCCAACTTCATGTCCCATATTCATTCAGAGGCTTCCCGATTTCTTCTTTTCCCCCTGCGAAGGGTGTAGTGACAAGAAATCCTGCACAAGGAGAGAAGTTGGGCCAGGTGGAGTTCGGAACTTGCTCCAGCTCTAAAATGCCATGAGGCTGCGACGGCCACCACAAGTTTCCTTAGTGATTCATATTGTGGAGAAGTTGCTCATCTCCGGAAACATTCTCAGCACTTAATAAAATACATCCTCATAAAAAACATGCCAAGATAAATAGGGGGACATGGTGAAATTAGTGCTGAAAGGGTACACTTATTCCCCACTTACACTGAGTGTTACGAATAAAGCACATAACAAGCTTAATGCTAAAGTGCAACAAACGCTTCTATTTATTTATTTTTATTTGCTGAGCCTGATTCTGAGGAAGGAATGCTCTCAGAGTCTACTACTATATGATTCTCATAAAATATTATTTACTTATGACTTATTTTTTTTAAGTGCAGTTACAAATATTCACAAGAGTAGTCATGAGAATTTTTCTAGGGAAGCAACCAGTCTTGGAAAGATCCCCATTGATCAGGAGCCAGCCCTGATTTCTAAAGGACAGAGATAGGCTCTCATGATCTGAACCAAACCATCCGGACTAACAAACATCATCAATGACTCTCCAGCCGCTCTAGCACACTCCTTCAAGCCCTGTCCCTGCATTGGCTACTCTCTGTATGAACTGCTTTCCCTGTTCTCCAAATGGCACTTTCTTACATCCTCTGTGAAACTCCCCTGATTCCTCCACTCGTTAGTTCCTTCCTTGGCTGCAATCTCACATCCCCACAGCATTTGATAAGTAAGAGTCAGTCATGCTGCATTCTAGGTACTCACTCCCACTAGTCTGTGGCTCTTCAAGGGTAAAGATGGCATCTTTGTGTTCTCTCCCTTCTTTCCTGATGCTCAGTAGGTTCTAGGAATGAGAAGAGACTGCTCTTTTTGCATTGTGATAGAATCCAGCAAAGCCCTGGCATATGGATTTTAAATTCGGCCAACTTTCCTCTGGCCTGCTCCCTGAGGTACATGACCTGGGTTTTACATGCTCTCCAATGGACCTACCTACTGCCACACCTGCTTTCATGTGCCCTCTAGAGCAACTACCTCCTTTCCCTTCCACCCACCTCCCTCCCCTCTGCCATTCTTAATACCATCTACAAACTGGAAGGAATTCAATGTTTTAATATATATAGTATTGATTTCAGAGGGGAAGGGAGAGAGAGAGAGAGATAGGAACATCAATTAAGAGGGAGAATTATTTATCAGCTGCCTCCTGCACACCTCCAACAGGGGATCAAACCTGCAACCTGGGCATGTGCCCTGACCAGGACTAGAAAGAACCCTGATCTCCTAGTTCATAGGTCCATGCTCAACCACTGAGCTATACTGGCCAGGCAGGAATTCAATGTTTTTAAAAATTCAGATATATAATGCAGTGATAGCTGCTATTAGATTTTTTGTTGATGGGCCTACCTCAGTACAATTTCAGATATTGTGAAAAAGTAGATATTTCAGAGCGGGTGCAGTGCCTTGTTAATTTTTATTTTCACATTTCCTGTCGTTCTCAATAGCTAACACATCACATGAGCTTACTATGATGGTCACAGTTCTGAGAGGTTTACATGAATGATCTCACTCATTCTTCAGGACAGTCCCATGGGTAGGTTCTCTTGTTATTGCTGTTCTGAGGGAGGCACACAGCACACAGATAGCAGACCTAGAACTTGAATTCAGGCAAGGCAAGTCCAGAACCTACACTCTGAATCACTCCCCTCAAAGAGATACAGTCTAAGCATTCCTAAATAACGATTCAAAATAACGGAATGCTGAAAGTTTCCTTCTCACCAATCTTTCCTTAGGAAAAACATACCTTATATAGCCCCTTTCTTAATTAACAATGAATGAACCATCTGAAAATCAAACACCAAGTATTATTTTAAAAGCAAACTGGCTCTATGTTCAGCTCACTATCTTAAATATCTGTTTAAAAATAGCTACAGTTGAGACAAAATAAAAAATACATTTATTTTCTCTGAATTCAAGTCATTTATCATCATTCCATGAAATGTATTATGAATGATCTTAATATTTCTAAACCAGCCATGCTTACAAGGCAAGGAAGGTAGGATCATACAAAATAGAACAGATCAGTAATGTCGTAACAGGCACAGAAAAGCAATATGACCATGCTTTCTCCTTTAAAAGCATATTAATAAATTTCCGGTTCCTGTTCTTCTATTCTTTCTTCCATCAGTACTAAGAGTAAGTGGTAACAGAAACTTTAAAATTAAAAAGTGACACTCTTCCATAATAATCAATCAAGAAAAAATTACAATCAGAAATTCTTGTACAATGACCAGAAATTAAATCCTTAAACTGAAGAGGATACTTAAAAAATCCAAAATTAGCCCTGACTGGTGTGGCTCAGTGGATAGAGCATCAGCCTGCGTACTGAAAGGTCCGAGGTTCGATTCCGGTCAAGGGCATGTACCTTGGTTGCAGGCACATCCCCAGTAGGAGGTGTGCAGGAGGCAGCTGATCGATGTTTCTCTCTCATCGATGTTTCTGACTCTCTATCCCTCTCCCTTCCTCTGTGTAAAAAAATCAATAAAATATGTATTTTTTAAGAAAATCCAAAATTACTTTAAAGACTATCAAGGTGAATAACAATTTCTAAATAGAGCTGGAGTAAAAGTAACCTCTCTTCTTTTAATGCCACAGAATACTTCCTAGCAGCTTGAAGATGCACGTGTCATAATAATAGCTGTAATGCAAATGAGTTAAACGAGTTAAAACCCAATAATCCCGGAATAGGAAAACAGCATGCAGCAACTAAGGGTACCTCAGGGGAGGATTTCTAGGAGCCAGCATACATTAGCTCCATGAGCAGACTAGATGGGTCAGTTACCTATTGTTCTGAGCAAGGACACTCAACTGTATCCAAGGAGAGGTGACACAGATTTAGTGACATCCAGCTCTTATGTCAGCATCAGCCGGTTGGAATCTGCCCACAAGATCTCAGGGCTGATTGAGAATCCCCTGGATGGGAATTCATGGCTTCAGAAAGGTGGACTATGAGTCTCAGAGACACTTTTTCATAAGACAAAAATGAGAGGGATCCCAATAACTGTTTCTCTGTGCTGTGGGCTGTTTCTGACTGTGCCATTCGGTGGGGTGAGTGATCTGTCTGTATTGCCCAAAACAGCTGTCCTCTGAAATGCTGATTCTTCACAACCTCAATGTGAAGGGCAGCCTGAGTGTTATTGACAAGCATTGTTTCACATTGTCTGTCTGCAGCTCCTGAGATTTGCCCACTGATAGAGGTTACAGTCTCTTATTGTTTCAATGTGCACCTCGATTCAATCAGGATTCACCACCTTCACCCCAATTCAAAATGTGAAGTGAAAACAGTTTTACCAAAACCAGTGAACAATGTATGCCTCCTATTTACCTGTAATTGTAAACGTAAGGTGTTTTAGCAGTGTGCCTCGTCTGTAACAAGTATTTGATAAATGCTGCCTTAGAGAGTCTTATCATTCACAGTCTCCTATTTCACATATATAAATGCCTTCTTCTCAGTTAAATTTCCACTGGTCTTTTCAAAATGTATTATCTTCACATTTTTCAAAGCAAAGATTTTTAGAATTTAGCTACTATTAGATGAATAATATACAATGCATATTTCAACAATGATATTGGTAATTTCATCTTTTATATTTCACTATAGGCATGGTGGGGTCCCTCAGCCTGGGCTGCAGGGATCAGAGACCTCCAAGCCGCCACATCCCGGCCTTACCCACCAGCTCGTTGAGCTCCAACCCGCTGTCCATGTCGATCCCACACAGTGCGAAGTAGTGCGTGAAGTGTCAGGCGGGCAGGAGGACCTCGAGCCTGGGTGCCAGATCACACCACTCAGGCTCATCCCAGCCCCGCTGGGCCTGCCACTGCTGCTCAGGCTCACAGGGGGGACTGTCGAGGGAGAGGCTGGTGCTGCCACAGCTGAGCTCACCAGCCATCAGCCGGGCATCTGGCACCTGTCTATCAGCTGAGCTGAACTCCAGCTGTGGGAGCTCACTGACCACCGGGGGCAGCTCCTGTGTTGAGCATGTGCCCCCTGGTGATCAGTGTGCATTATAGCTACTGGCTGGTCATCCGGTCGTCTGGTCGCTTAGGCTTTTATATAAATATATGGTAGAGAGATAAAAACTTATTAGTAAAAATGTTGCTTCCTCTTCACTCCCTTTAGTTCTTGGTATTTCTTTGCATATTCAGAGCGATTATGAGAAATACTCTAAAATGAAACTTGAAGGGGTTTTTGTACTTTCTTCACATCTCTTCTAATCATATGCCATATGATACAAGAGTCACAATGAAAACAATAGTATATATGAATGTTCAAAAGTCAAATTCATTATACATACATTTTATTAGATTCATAATATAAAAATAATTCTTAAACTGAGCTTTGGAAAAAATCGGGAATTTTGAAATACATAAAGAAACACATAACCCTTTAAAAAAAATCCACATAATTCTTTCAGTGCTGAGCATGTTATAAAACTATGTATATTAATTATCTTACTTAAATCATGTTCCACACCATGTTTTGAGATATAATAATCATCTCTGTCCTACAGGTGAGGAAACTAAAGTTTTCAAAGATAAAACAATTTGATCAAGATCTCACAGTGGAATTGAAACCAAGGGTTTCCGATGTCACTCCTATCTACTATTTCTGATTTTAAAAGGAGGGAAAAGAGTCTGTATCGGCTTAAAAAGCATAGTCAACAGTACAACCAATGAGGATTTGACACATTCCATAGGATACCAGGCAACTACACACATAAAGGCTGGATGCCTCAGCAGAACCTAGAGCAGTAGCTCATGGCTGGGGAACACCCACCGGACCAGAGTGGATGGACCCAGAAAGCTGGACAATCAGATACTTTTTTTTGCAAATATTATCTTAAAGCAATGTTCCAGTGTATTACTACCAAACCAGCCCTGTTGTTCCCACACTCTCATTCCGACAGCATTTTCACCAATATTCCTTCCTGACCAGCAGTAAAAAATCGCTTTGGGGGAAACAAAAAAAGAGAGAGCCATGTGAAATCTATGTAGACAAGCCTCTCACTCCATGTAAAATTGGAAAATTCAGTCTCGAAGGCATACTTCAAGCAGAAAGGTATCCAACAGGAATGAAAGACAATTCAATGTAAAATATTTGACCTTCACTGCTTCCACACATACATTGTAACAGCGCAAAGTAAACGACTCGTTTCGGGAGAGGTATAAAAGACACAGCGTGCAGCAAACAATGCCACAAAGGATGAGCCCAAAACAGATGTGGGAAAAATACACAGCCCGCTGCTCCGGCATTTATAACACGGCCCCCAAAGAGCAAACAGGCCTTCTCACCACCGCTCCACTTCAAGGCCCATAAAAACGGTGCATGAGAAACGCTGTCCAATGGGTTCAGTGCTAGACTACCCGTCGAACACTGCACGGGCAATAAAGCCTTATGAGACCCTAGCCCGTGAATGGCATGTAAAATAGTTCAATACCACGTACATACACGTGCGAATGGACATTTCATCGGTATCACAGATGAAGCAATAGAGTCTATCCTTGGACATTTTTAGATGATGCAGTGCACATACTCTGCCCCAGGTACTAAGGTTTGATAGGTTCTTCAAAGAGCTTTTCCCAAGAAAATCACTGCACTGGTTTTAAACTCGGTGTAAAGTTGCCAGAGAACAATTCTTCTGAGATGAGCTTGCATTCTTATCCAAGGAGATTAGCATGTGAGTCTGCCCCCACGTTAAGAAAGGAATGTGTTCTGTGTTGCCCACAAACTTCAGGATTACTCAGAAGAGGGACTCCCTACCCCTCCCTGGTCAACAAGGGATAGGGGGTGCTCTCCTTCAGACCTGTTCCTCAGCCTTTTCTCTACCTGAACTCATCTGCAACGACCTGTGACAAAACCTCAGCCTCAGCCTCGCACTGGCTGCCACGGCTTACATATAAATGACGTGTGCACACAGAAAAATGAATCCAGCACCACCTTAAAAATAATAATCGATGTGCCTTTTACATATATCCGTTCAGGACAGTGTAGCGTTGAGGCATATTTAGGCTCTGCTAAACCAGGACTTAGACAGTTGTGAATTAAGATGAGTACATTTATATCATCTCGGTAGAAACTTTAAAATAGTAAGGGAGTCCTGACCAGTTTAGCTCAGTGGATAGAGTGTCGGCCTACAGACTGAAGGGTCCCGGGTTCAATTCTGGTCAAGGGCATGTACCTTGGTTGTGGGCACATCCCCAGTGGGGAGTGTGCAGGAGGCAGCTGATCCATGTTTCTAGTTCTCTATCCCTCTCCCTTCCTCTCTGTAAAAAAAAATCAATAAAATGTATTTTTAAAATAAATAAATAAATAAAATAGTAAGGGAACAGGTTTATTTTGCAGGATTCCTTAGATGGCTTTACTATCATATTTTCAGGACTCATGACCAAGTTGGTAGGAAAAGTGCAATTCGCACCCAAAGAGTCTAAAACTTGGAGAGTTTAAAGCAATCCTGGTTTGAAAACCACATGTTTACACAGTACTAGTAAGAAAAAAAGAGCAGTCCTAGCCCTTGCCTTTTTCATTTCTGCAATTTCCTTATTGTGAGGGTATAAAGTGAGGGTCAAGTTAATGAAAAGCCTAATAGCCAAGGTTTTGTATGGCATGTGATTGGTTGTCATTAACATAGTCTAGGCCGATAAGTATCTTATTTTGCATTTAAGCATTTCATTGCAAGTAGGATAAAATGTCCTAATAGTCTTTTGACAACCTTAAAATTTTTCAAAGACCTTTTCACGTTCTTGCATTTGTATTATTAAGAAACTTGCAAAAGCATGCCCTAGCTGGTTTGGCTCAGTGGATAGAGCATCGGCCTGCAGACTGAAAGAAAGATCATGGGTTCGATTCCAGTCAAGGGCATGTACCTTGGTTGCAGGCACATCCCTAGTAGGGGGTGTGCAGGAGGCAGCTGATCGATGTTTCTCTCTCATCGATGTTTCTAACTCTCTATCCCTCTCCCTTCCTCTCTGTAAAAAATCAATAAAATAAATTGGGGGGGGGGGGGACTTGCAAAAGCCGATGAATTTCACTAGTGAAACACGGAAGTGGCCTGGGTCTCCTTAAAAGGCCTAAACTAGAACTTGAATGACTATAGCATAATCCCATAAACGATAAGTGAACAACAAAACTTTGGCCCAGGACAGGAAAGTCCTGGGTCGCAAAGTGATTGTTTTGGCCCTCTAAGACATTATGTAACAGCCAAGAAACACCCTGAATTGACAGTTCTGCATGGAGACTTTATTGCAGATATATACAGGTATCTTCTGTGAAGTATTAAAAAAAAAGTATATTTCCTAAAAGTTTCAGTTCTTTACTGTAGCTTATTTGCAGTTTGTCTTCCTTAATTAATTTCCATTGCACTTAATTAATAACTAGTCATGTAAGTGCACTGGATTTCATTTGAACATTTTGATGAAGCAGTAAGACCTGCTAATAGAATCTATGTGGGACACCTTCTCGAGGCCTCATTTTTCCTCCCACATGTGCAGGTACTACTGGCAGCACAGAGCATCCATGAAGAGGTGCTGCCGCCCACATCAGCTCTGGGAGTACAGTAGGAAAGTGTCTATACTGAAGTAATGTGTGCTCATGCTGTATAAGCCTGATTAAGATTCATTTCTCTTACAATGATTCGTAAGCACATTCTGATGATCATCATACCATCTGATGTTGTTTTCTATACAACAGAAGGAAGTATGAAAAGAGAGGGAGCGGGGGGGGGGGGTAATTTAAATATCTATCTACCTGAGATTTTCACTAAATAACCTTACACTTACACGTCATTGATTCTTTTAGGTGGGAATAAATCCCTCTCTTCTAACTATAATGCTTTGACTTACAAATAATGACTCGCTCATTCTCTGATAAATTTAATTCAACATAACAACATGACCCTGTTTCCTATAGATTAAAAGTTGGATTTCTAAGATATCACAAATGTTAATTTCTGTTTTCAGGTTTGTCTTCTCTCTCTAGATATAAAAGTCTATAAACATGAAATAAAATGGGGAGAAAGCTTAGAGTTTTAAAATACTCACAAACATCATTTGCAATTGCTTTGATGTTACCATTTTAAAATGAGAGAATAACTTAAAACCATAAATTGCACACAAATAAAATTAATTTTATTTTTTTCTTCTCACAAAGAATGAAACTTAAGTTACTATAAATATTGTATGAATGACATTTACAACATAAATCTGAAATTATACACCTTTTCATAATCTGGATTTTCAATTAAAAATTCACATCTAAATTGCTAAAAAAAAATGTAAGCTCCTACCACATATAATTAGTTAAAAGTTAACTCATTGATTATTTCCCTTCTCTTACACTGTCTCTTGAAGCGTTTCAAAAAAAAAAAGGCAATTTCTATGATGTTAATGATAACACCAACTAAAACAAGGATATATATACCACAGGCCATAGGAATTTTATTATAGAACTCTCTGGATAGCTTTTATTTATTTTTACTTTTTAATATAATATACTAAAAAAATGTAAACTAGTTTGTAGCACAATAACTGGGATGCATGCATTCTTAAATAAAACTGCCTTTGCATTTAATGTATTTTTAAAGATAAATATTTAAAAAGTGTATCCGCAATGTTCCTAAGAAATGGTTTTGAATTCCTGAGTCCCAAGGAGATGAATTGGCTGTCAGATAACAATGTGCTTCCATCAGATGGACTTGGCAGTTGTAAACAAAAGGAATTTTCTCAGCTTTTCCTCACAAATATGAAATATTTGCTCGCGGCCAACAGCTGGGTGATTTAAAGAAGTCCTGAATATATATTAGTTTTCATTCAAAATTACAAATCCTCCTCCCATTCTGCAACATCTGATCACATCTTAGAACAGAAAATTGTTCCACAATGAAGTGACATTCCCAGGGGAAGTTAAAATCAAAAAGTAGTACCTATTTACAACTCTAATCAAATTTCAGATCATATGGCATCTGGTTAATAATTTTTAAGAAAAGTTAATTTATTCAAGATGAAAGATTAAATGATACCCTGGATGACTTGAAAAATAATAAGAAAATTTGATATGTTGTAATGTTTCTAAAAGTTTGATATGTTCTAATATTCCTGAAAACGTTTACTATACAACCTAAATAAAAACTGCATGAAAAGCCATCAAGTTTCCCACAATAATTTGAAAGATGTTTAAGAATCAAACATATAGATTTCCATGTGGTGACTAATTAAGTCAAGTTATTCATGAAAAAACTGTTAATGTTTAAATGATAATTTAAAATTATGTATTTAACTTACTAAACATTAAAATTATAGATACTTCTTTTTAAATGAATGAATTAAAAATACCTTTACAAAGTACTTACTAGGTATTAGCTATTCATAAAAGCCTATGAAGGAAATCAAAGAATATTTTCAGAGTATTTTTATATATGAAGAATAGGTTATAAACTTATGGACTTTGTTTATGAATTTAACAAAATGTTTGTCTTATTTTTATTTCTCTCCCCCTAAGCACTTAAAATAGTAATTTTAAATTTACTTGCAATTCCAGAATAATATTCCCTATATTGTAAGATTTACCATGGATAACATTTTATAGTAAAATAAATTAGGCATCTCTGTGTTTAATGGACTTGAGGTGATAAACATGTATCCTACATATGTACACATATCTTAGAAGTTGACAAGCATTCTTCTATTTAGAGACAATTACACAGAATTAACTTTTGCCCTTAGATCCAGTGAATGTGAATGTACAATGCCTACAATTTGCTTCATATTTCATTATTTTAAATAAGTGTTTTATTTTTACCTAAAGTACCTGTTAAAGCAGGCATGGAAACACTAAAATAATCCTTGCTATTTTTAAAAGAGCTGAATTTGCCTTTAAAATGCAAATCTACCAAACTTGAATTATCAAGACATATGAGAAATGGAATTCATACATCAAATTACAAAGTGTGTAATTTATCCTAATTATTACAGACAGATGTTTTGTCCTTCGTAGATACACACTGTAGATATAATATAGTAATGGCACTCAGGTAATATACACCAATCCTTAAAATTTTGTCTCTGAAAAAAAATGTATTTTAAAGTCTGAATTCCATTTCCCTTTTTTGGAAAAAAAAAAAAAAGAACATGTTAAAATAACCACTCTTAGAAGACACAATTCTTACTCCCATATCTGTTAATCTTTAAATGATTTTTTTTAGGAGAAAAACTTAGAAAGTTGCTATAAAATAATGAAATACAATTGTGACTAGAAGTAATTAACAATATTCACCGTAAGTGTTAAATATCAGAAAGCAAACCTTTATCATTAAGAATTTAAAATAATTCTTCAAATATCACTGATGACACACAAAGAAACAGCATGAAAATGCAGATACTATTAGCAAAACTTTTATTTTCCATAATGCACCATAAATGCAAGTAAAATGACCATCTTTCTTCCTACATAAGCAAATAGAACAAACTAGATGAACAGTAAGAAAACCACATACATCTCGAAGTACCAAACCAATAGTTATCAAGGAAGTAAAGGTTTCAGGAAAGTAAGTCTGTATTTTTAGCTTTATTTCAAGTTAGTCCTATTTATGCAAAAAAAAAAAAAAAAGTCTTTTTTAAATGAGTCTGAAAGCCACTTATTCAACCTCTCATTTCCATAAACTTTCAAAGACTAAGACATGAAATTAAAGGCAGGGACTTTGAAATTCAAGTATTTTTAAAAACACAGTTATGTCGTCATAAGTTTGGAATTGAAAATACTTACAGTCTCTCCAGTTCTTTAAGATCCTGGAATGCTCCTCTTTCAATGGTGCTGATCTTGTTCTCCATAAGCTGACTGAAATGCAAAACATAGCAGGAGTCTTAATGTTAGCACTCTCCGTCAGAATAAGTTTCAATTCAGCAACTGAAATGTGCAATCTCTTTTTCTTTCTCTTTATGAAGTTAACTTCTGCTCTGGTTTGAGATTTAGTATCAAATTCAATGATGATATATTTGAGAGAAGTCATGGAGGAGAAATAGCATCCACACTCCAAAACTTTCAGTAAAAAATCCTAGCAGTGACATGAAATTTACTGGTCAAACCTCTGCACCTTAAAGCATAGTATTTTCTGGAAAACAACTCATGGCACTGTAGCTCTGATGGATGTTTTTCAGTAAACTGATTTTCAACTGAGGTCTTAACTAAGAGAATAAATATATAATAATTCATCATACACATAGTTCAGTTAACTTATGGATATGCATCAGAAATTGGACACATTCATAATGGTCAAGTGTGTCTTTTAAAAGAATAACACTGAACACACAGTGATCCAAGCATATTTTCACTGTGATGGAAATATTTACAAACCTGAGGGGAAGATAATTTTACATTATATTGAACCTCAAATGATGTTTCACTCAGAACTAATTTAACTCACTAATTAAAGAAGTAATTCAATTACAACATTTTATAAAAGCTATAGGGATATAAAATATAAGAATTAAAAATATGACAATGTACTTTCATTTTAAAAAAGTTCCATCATAAACTCTGTAGAAAGCTGGATTGTTTGATTTTAATTTTAGAAATTATATGTGTGTTGTTTGATAGAAAATGCTAAACATTTCTATATTAGTAGTAAAAATGCAGACCCAATTAAATTATTTCTAGTGAATTTGAAATCCTAAAAGTGCATCAAATGTCTCACATTAGTTATTTATATTTTGAAAGTAATTATTCTACATATTTATATGTCTAAGGCACTTAGGGTATAGCATTGCAAATACTTGAGGCCATTTCTATAGTACTGTTTCTATGGCCTGCATCCAACCTTAAAAATAAAAGCCTACCTTTTGATAAAAGTTGTAGTACAGTGATAAAATAAAAAAAGAAAGAAAACCAAGACCTTGTAAATGTTTATGTCTTTGCTATTGGGACAGTTTTTAATACTGAGACAAGTAACAATTCAAAATATGCAAGCTTAACAAAATAAAATTACTCAAAACACAGAAGGACGTACTTACAGAACTCTTAGATGTCTAAGACCGGCAAAATCCATTTTGGTAATCCGTGTGATGTTATTTCCATTCAAATCCCTGAGAGAAAACAGAAAAGAAAATGAAAGTCCCACTTTATTTCTCTCAATAGCTAGTTAAAAATTAAAAACATAAACTAAATAAGAACTTGAAGTTAAAGATCAGTTCCAAGGACCAAAGCAGTTTCGAAGTAAAAGAGATAAAGGGGTAACCTTTGCAGGAATTTTTTTAAAATGATTATCAACAAGTTACAGAGTCCCTGCTTGCTGCCATGAGACATGAAAGTGGATTGTCTTGCCACAAGAAGTGCTCTTTTGTGCACCTATAGGAGTGCTTTCAACTTTTTTTTCTTAGTTTTTTATTTTTTTAATCATTTTTTATTTTTTCAAGTATAGTTGACAGTCAGTGTTATCGTAGTTGCAGGTGTATGCCTCAGCGATTAGACATTGTTTAATTTACTATGTGAGCATTCTGGTAAATCCCACGCCCATCTGACAACATACACAGTTATTAGAATATTACTGATTCTGCGATGCTTTACAGTCTCATATAACTAAGTTGTACTTCTTAATCCGCTCACCTCTTGTCATCCATTCCCCAAACCCCTCTCAACTAGCCACCATCAAAATGTTCTTTGTGTCTATCAGCCTATTTCTGTTCTGCTTGCTCACTTATTTTGTTTTTTAGATTCAATTGTTAATAGATATGTATCTATTGCTATTTTATTATTCATATTATTAATCTTTGTTTCATCTTCTTAAGGAAGACCTTTTAACATTTCATGTAATAGTAGTTTGGTAGTGATGAACTCCTTTAGCTTTTTCTTGTCTGGGAATCTATAAGTTCTTCTATTCTAAATGATAGCTTCCCTAACCTGCTGAGGAAATAGACATACAAATCCAGGAGATGCAGAGAGTCCCAAACAAAGGTGAACCCCAAGAGGCCCACACCAAGGCACATCATAATTAAAATGCAAAAGGTTAAAGACACACAGAGAATCTTAAAAGCAGCAAGAGAAAAGCAGTTAGTTATCTACAAAGGAGTACCCATATGACTGTCAGCTGATTTCTCAACAGAAACCATGCAGGACAGAAGGGAGTGGCAAGAAATATCCAAAGTGATAAAAAGCAAGGACCTACAATCAAGATTACCTAACTTTTGTTTGTATAGGATATGCATATTAACTTCACAAGAATTCTGCTATTATTGTTAGGCACATCCCCCAAAAAGTTCCCTTCAAAAAGTTAAATGAACAATATTTTAATACTACTCTCAAAGAAATTCTAAATATCCCAAATTCTCTCCTGAGGTGGCAGGGTGGCTAAACTTCCTAAGGCAAAGAAGAAAATGCCATCAAAATACCTCCACTTCAAAGACTTGCATTTATAAGCATTTACCTTCCAACAATTCTGTTTGTATGAAAACTTAACTCTTCTTTTGCAGCTTAAGGAATCCCCCCCCCCAACCCCCCCACCTCCTACTGTGTCTGTAAAGTGAAAACTACTAGCTGGAACAATAATGCAAATAGTATTCAGGCCCTGACTTTTTTTGCTCAGATTTCAGCACCAAGTTTCCTTCAAGAGTCACACAACCCCTTCTCTGGCATCTTAGGTCAGGATCTAAACTTGCCCTGGTTCCAATCATGTCAAGTAAAACCAGGCTTCGCTGTGGTCTGAATGGTCTCCTTCACGGAAGTAAGCTTTCTCTTACTTTGACTTTATAAGATTGTGTTTGAAATCTACATTTAATGAGTCAATGATAGAATTGCATAAGCAATCACTGAGTAAACTGTTTTCGGAAAACTCTATACTAGTAGATGCCTCATAGGGATTATTTTTCCCCCAAAGACCTAAAACTCACTTGCTATTTTGTCCCTTGTTGTTAAGTAAGACATATGAGTGCTTAAACTTAAAACTGTCCTGAATAGCATGACATGCCAAGTGCTGGAACAGAATTCTCCATTGCTTCCTCCCCCAACCCACTCTCCACGCTGAGTAAAGTACCTTCAAGTTGTCCCTACCATTACTGGGGTCCTTCACTGGCTAGCTGACATAACACAACGCCCTACTCCCAATCCTGGACAAAGGTGGTGGGTTACATTTTTATAAGACACCCTTAATAAGGCGCCAATTTACGGAGCGCAGAGGGAAGGAGTGAGGCTGAGATGGGGGAGCCATTTGCCAAGAATCAAGGATTCAACTCTGGCTTTTAAAGTGCGGGCCAGGCAAGTGAGTTAGACAAGTTCAATGTCGCTTAAGTGCTGAATGAGGGCCCTGCTAGTGGAGACCTGCAGATTGGAGCAAGTCCTGTCTGCAGCGTGCAACCCTCGTAACCTGGGGCGTAGAGGCCTGGAAGCTAAGGCGGGAGCGCTGGCCCTGGCTGTCCTTGTCCCGCACCCACCCTGACTACCAGGCACACGCGTAATGGCGAGTGGAGTGCGCCCAGGGCGTTTGGGCAGCGCCCAGCACTGCCCACTGTGATCACAAAGAGAACGGCCTCCATGCTGCACTTCCCCGAACTCAGGGACTGTCCCCCGAGGAGCGTGTGGGCCGGCCAACAGCACGGGCGCTGAGATTACTTCTTCATTAGAGACTCGCAGAGACAAGGAGGCGGGGATGTCTGCGGCCAGCGGAGCGCGAAGAGGAGAAGGCAGGGGAGCTGCTGCCAGAGGAAGGGACACAGACACTGCCAGAAAGGTGAACGGGAGCGCTAGGGCCCCGCAGAAAGGTCTGGAGGGGGCAGCCAAGGGCTGCAGAGTCGCTGCACAGTCAGCCCTGACTGGGCTGGGGCTGGAGAGAGAGGCAGCCCTAACTTCGCCTAAGGCTAGGAAGTGGCCGGCTTCTGCAGGCGCCTCTGGGACAGGTCCCTAGGGTCCGCCACAGCCTGTTTTTCCCAAGAGAAGTGTGTGTGTGTGTGGAGGGGGGGGGGGGAACAGTAGGGGAGTAGCGCGTGGCCACATGGCCACAGCTTCCCGGGGCATCCTTCCCTCCCTCAGTGACTCCTGGGTGGATCCAGACGCCCCAGGACCCCTTCTCCCCTCCCCGCGATCCCTGGAGGGCTACACAAAGCCACGGAGTGGAGGTTCCTTCGGTGGAGCACCCTCCGCCAGTCCCTGCGCCACCCCGCGGCGACCAGAGTGGGCACTCGGCCTGGAAACTGCCCCGCGAGTCTTGGCAATGCAAGGTGACTCTGTTTACTGAGTCTGGGGAGCAGAGTCCCGTCTTCCTTGCCCCGAGCATCCGTGATTACTTGCCCTCCATCCATCTCCTTGCCTCCCCAGGCCAGAGAACTGGACACTCGCACAGGACTACGTGTGCCAGGACAAGAGCGGGAAGAAGGGACCGAGCGCAGCTGCCCACATCCCGCCCCTCTTGGGGCAGCGGGCCCTCCTTGGGCAGCGCGCTCCCAAAGACTCCAACCTCACGATGTGCCTGCAGAAGAGCTGGCGAGGGCTGCCCCAGGCACGGGACCCATGCCGCTAAGTCCTTCCAGTCTCCTTGCTGGAGGCACACGACCCTGATGGGGCAGGGGCGGGGGGGGGGCGGGAAAGGGGGGAAAGAGCCCATACTCACAGCCTCTCGGTGTTGCGGGGGATGTTCCTGGGCACGCTGCGCAGCGCCAGTCCGTGACAGTCCACCGTGCTGCCCGAGCAGGAGCACTGCGCCGGACACGCCTGACACGCCACCTCTTTCAGGATCGCCAGCACCAAGCCCAGCGCCAGGGACCGCGTCTGCCCGCCGCAGCCGCGCATCTTCCCCCGCCTCCGCCTCCTCGCTCGCTCGCCAGTGCCCGTGGCTTCTTCACAGCACACGCTGCTGGGCGCCCAGGGTCTGGTGCGGAGCTAGCAGCCCAGCGTGTCCGGGGAAACGTGCACGAAACCAGGCGGACGCGACAGTGCTAACAGTCAAGGTAGAAGAGCTTTTCCCAGGTACACGCCTCCCGCCTCCCCTCCACCCTCCTCCCGCAGGGCGGGCGCTCCCGGGAGAACTTGAGGTCCTGGAGACGAACTGGTCCTGGCGAAGACTGTTCGAAGACCCCCTCCGCCCCTGAGAAGCCGGGAGGAGATCCACGAGTCGCAAAAGACCAACTTGGTGGTGAAGAACCCGGCTCTCAATCGCCGCGAGGATGCAAGAGCCCGTGGCGCGGGGAAGGGGCCTGCTCGGGTGCCACCGCCTCCTCTGCAAATCCGATTCCGGCGGGGAGGCCAAGAGGCAGAGCAGGGAGGCTCAGTGGGAACGTGGTCCTGGGTTCAAGCGGGTTCTCTGAAGCTAGAAGGCGCGGGAGCCCCGTGGGTCAGAGATCGTGCATGCAGGGCGACTGGGCATGGCGCGCCAGGGCGCACAGTAGGGGGGCGCACAGCCCGGGGGGCTCGGGGCGCTGCTCCCGGCGACCAACGCGGCTCCTCTCAGCGGCAGGGGCTAGTCCCTCACTGTCTCCCGACAGCCGACGTTCAGGGCGGTTTGCAAAAACACATGCACTCCGCCAAAGGGTGCCTCCGCAGTCCCGCCTCCCGCCTGGCGTCCTAGGCGCTGCTTTGCACTTGGGCCTGCCCTGAGGTCAAACGGAGAAGACAAAAGGGCAATGGCGGGGGGGGGGGGGGGGGATCACAGCGGGAAGCGGGCGGTAATATCCACTAGTCACGACCCGGGCAGAGGGAATCCAAGAGGCCAAGTTGAGGACGAGAGCTCCTTAAGAGGACTGCTGGCAGGCCAGCCTGAAGGAGTGCAAAGGCCAAGGTGGAGGGGTCCGCGTCCTGGGTCCTGCGGGGGGAAGTCGGGGGTGTCCGGATGGCCAGTGGGCACCCAGGAGGCAGCCGAACGGCAGTCCCACGTGCGCGCCCGGGCCAGCCCCTCTCGCCTCCCGGAGACGGCGCAGCTCCGCAGCAGACACCTGATGGCAAAGGTGGGAGCAACCAGAGCGGGCTCCCGGGCGGGCGCAGCGCCCCCTCCGCCCCTCGACAGCCGCCCACAAGTGGGTCCTCCTTCGCCAAGTGAGGAACTTTTCCCGGGCTCAGAAGGCCGTCTGCGGCGGCCCCGGGGGCAGTCCTCCCGCCGCCGTCGCCACGCCTGGCTCCTGGCGCTGCACCTGACTCGGCGGCGGCTGCGGTCCAGTCCGGAGCAGCCCGTCTCCTCCCGGCCCCCTCTCCGCCTTCTCCGCCCCAGGCGGCGGCTGCGGCGCGTCCTTGTCCGGGATGCGAAGTGGGGGCGAGGGCAGGCGGCGACCAGCAGCGAGGGCGCGGTGGCTCCGCAGCCTCCGGAGCTCCTGGCAAGTGTCTAAACAATAGGATGGACGCGGCGGACCCGGCTCCTCGGGCTGCGGGAGGGTGGCCGGCTGCTGTGCCCGGACTCGCTCACGAACAAAAACCCCAGCCGGCGCCTTCGGAGCGGCTGCTGCGTCCCGGGCTGGGCGCCCCGCTTCCCCTCAGCACTCCCGCCGCTCCCCGAAAACTCCGCAGCCCCAGCCTGCGCCCGGGGGCCACGATGCTCCCATCACTCGCTGCTGCCCTGGTTTGGTTTTGTTTTTCCTCAATCACCTTCTGTGGCAGCCTCTTCGGCCGCCGCCACCACCTCCACCACCTCCTCCTCCTCCACCAGCCTGTGCGGCTCGTGCGCTCCCCAAATAAATAACCCCAAGTCAGAAGTTACACCGGCGCCGCCGGCCTTATATACCCAGCCAGCCCCCCAGCCTCGGCCCCGCCCCCCGCGCCGCCGGCCCCGCCCCCTGGCTGCGCGCAGGGAGCCCGCACCTCGCCCGCCCGCCCGCCGGGAGAGGTAGGGCCACAGCCCGGCCGCGGGCGGAGGAGGCGGCGGTGGCGCGTTCCCAGGCGCCAGCACCAGCGCCCTCGCTCCCACGCGCGGCAAAGTTTTCCAGAGGAACCAGGTTCCGGGGCCCCCGCCCCCGGTTCCAGGTCCCCAGAGGTGACCCAGGCCCCCTGAGATGGAGGCTCCCTGGAGGGGACCAGGGAGAGGGCAGGGCGGCTGGGAAAGCGGCGTAAACAGCGCTGCCGGTCGCTGCTTCTGCTGCAGCTTTTGCCACGAGATCCTAAGGGGGCTGCTCCGTGTTTGCAGCAGCGCAGAGGCAGAGAGAGAGGATGATTTTTTTTTAAAAAAATTGTTTTTAAATCCGACCGAAATAGATCTGCCTGCGCTCCCAGACACGCACACGTGTATTTTGGGGAGCTTAAAAGTTCAGAGTGTTTGCAAGTAGGAAAACGGTGTTTTTTTCAACCTTCTAGCCAGCCTTCCCATGCCTGAAACACCCCCTTCCGTTTAACCCTTTCCTTATAATCACACACTGGACAATACCAAGCGCAGTTGATGTCTTGAATACATAATATGCTCACAAAACTCTTGAGCGTATTAGTATGTGTGTGATTTTAATGACGAGTGGAAAAATAAATTCCTAGCAAGCACATTGTACCAGAAGGAAGTTGTAGATATTTTCCTCCACTAGGTCTTGGAAGAGAATTTCCTGGTTGTTGCCTTTGGTCTTTCTAATGTGGTGTGGGTCTGGCAACTGCTGCCAGGGTTCCAGCTCCCTTCCCCCTCCCCCCCTCTGCCCCCCACCCCCAACTAAACCAATGTGGCTATTGGTTTGTTTGTTGACATGTAAATCCGTCAACAACTTTGCATGAATTTAAATGCCTCGCCTAAACCTCCCTTGTCCCATTTCCATCAGGGCTGGCAGGGGAATTTGTGCAAGCCCTCAGCCTAATGCTAAGTTCACAGTGTAATAATTATTTGTGTAATTATCTGTCACCCATTTCAAAGAAATAGGATCTGTCCAATTCCCCTTTTTATGTCCAGCATTTAACAATAGGCTGGACACACAGTAGGAACTCTAAAACGAACTGATTTAACACAATAATATACTCAATCTGAAGTTTCTCCATTATCCCCATTAACATTTTTCCTACTTAAGTTTTTCAAAATGTCTTCTTCCCTTGGCCCCTCATCTACCCCACTCCGGGCCCTTCCTCAGGCGTTCACTGCACTATAGTCTTGTGTGCATGTAAAATGTCTTTTCATAATGGCTACCTCTACCTATAGCATTTTGCCTGCCCTCGAAAACTTTAAGGGCATTTTGAGGACATTTCCAAAGACAAGGGACTCTTAGGATACTCATTTTAATGTCATAGATTTACAGTGCTTGGTTCTTTTAAAGAATTCCAGACATTTATTAACTCTCATTTGTCCTTCTAGATTTTAGCTTAAAGTTCTTAAAAAGAAGAAAGTGGAAGCTATATTCACATTTTCTTTAAAGGAACATGAGATAAAGAACAAGCACCTATCATGGATGAAGAATGTTCCCATCCCTCCGTACCCCCTTCTATTCCCCATGAATTTTCTTTAGTCTGTACCAGTGACTCATATGGTTGACATATGTTTACTACCACACTAAATTCATTAATTTCACAATTTTTATACCTTCTTAGCAGCAAGATGATTTATGTTCAATTTTACCCACCACATAGAATCATTTCTCTATATTTTATTTGAAAACAAAATCCTATGTTCCAATATCCTAGATAATAAAAGGCTAATATGAAAATCAACCAAACTCTGGAAAGACCAGTCACTATGACGCACACTGACCACCAGGGGGCAGATGCTCAATGCAGGAGCTGCCCCCTGGTGGTCAGTGCACTCTCACAGGGGACTGCCGCTCAGCCAGAAGCCCTGAGCTGGGCTTATGGCTGCTGAGTGCAACCATGGTGGCAGGGGCCTCTGCTGCCTCCACAGTAGCACTAAGGAAATCTGACTGTCGGCTTAGTCCACTTCCCATGTCAGACATACCCCGCCCCCCCCCGGCCCCAGGGATCCCAGACTTCAAGAGGATGCAGGCCAGGCAGAGCCCCCCCTCCACCCCCCAGTGCACGAATGTCGCGCACCGGGCCTCTAGTTCACAAAATAATGCTATGTGACCATTGCACAAGGCAAGTCATAGACATAAGTTCAAGTTCGATTCTTTCTCTGGCTCACTTTCCATTCTGTGTACAATGGAGAAAAGAGCTGAAAGTAGCATTCAGAGCAACAGGCTTATAGAAACATATAGTTTAATCTGATGCAAATTTAAATAAGAAGTTACGTTCAGTGGATTTCATTAAGAAAAAAAAGAGAAAGATTGCAACTAATCCATGAGAGACATGGCACATTAATTTCTCTGTGTCATCAACTTTTCAGATAATAAAGGGAAATTCATACATGAGTGACCAGATTTCTCATTTTTACAAATGGTTTATAATGTTTCTTCAGTATTGTTGCAATGTGTTTTTTAGAGGCCTTCCATTGCTTCCCTACCATTAAGTTCTAGGTCTTAATTCTATGTGGCTCCCAAATGAGTTCTGAGTTTCCCTTTGACTCTGTTCCCCCCTCCTGAAGGTAATCTTTTGTGGTGCCTCTTGTCACCACATGAGGTCTCCATAAATCCTGACCTGGATTAACCACAAGTGGAATCCACTAGAGTAGACATTCAAGTCTCCTATTGCATGGAGAAAAAAATCCAGTTACTAAAGTAATTTAGAAAACAATTTAGACACTTAAAAACTTATTCAATTAAAAAAATACAAAGCAACACATTTTCTCTATTTGCATTTTTCTCTGGAAAAAAAGATTTTGTGAAATTGGGATATAAGGAGGAAAGGAAAAGAGAAGAGAATTACTGAAAAGGGTAAATATGAGTTAAAACAAAGGTAAATAACTGTTAGTATCAAACTCATGAAACTTACAGAATTATTTTGTTGATTCAACTGCTTTCATTCTATTGTTGAAACTTGCATTGCTGCAAAAGATGTTCATGTTAATTATAATTTTTCATAATATCTCTGTATTGAAAACATAGATATGGAACCCTCAGATCATTAAAGATTAAAATTGAACCAAAATTTGTTTCGCTCCTAAGTGCCAAGCCAGTGGATAGGGTTAAAGCCACAGTGTAGTTCTAGATGGTTGCTATTTTATTTGAGTTCAGGTGAGGGTGTTGGTCTTTGGCCAGCTCTGATTCAATGCAGAGCTGAAATCAGAATCTGAGTTCTCTGATCTCAAATCCCAATTGGTTCTCCTACCATCAACCCTATTATGGAACCTCTGGAAGTCCCAGCGTTCAAGATATCTGTACTTGGTTAGAAATGGCTCTTCAGGCAGAAGATATATTGCTATGAATGTATATGGTCATCTAACGGGAGCAGGGGAGAGAGAATATCCACAGCACCAGCACCCCAAGGAAATTGAAACCCAACCAGCTTCTGCAACTGGCTTAAATTTTGACAAGATTCTCTAGTGGTTCTCAGAAACACCAGGGATTGTAGTTAGAAATGCAAATTTTCAGGTCTCACCTCAGAGCCACATAATCAGAAAGTCAGGGAGTGAAGACCAGAAATCTGAGTTCTAACAAGTCCTCCAAGTGGTTTTAATACTTACTGAAGTCTGAGAGCCACGGCTCTCTGGGAGCTTCTCTGAGGTTGTACTTGAGCCTGAACTGAGAAGGAAGCCCGAAATGTGCCTTAGGTAGCACCTGCTGACCTGGCTGGCTTCAGTTCACTAGCATTAAACAGTGGCACTCTTCGGATAACCTCTAGGGGGCACCAAAATATTTTCATGTACAGCCCCACAGAGGCAACCAGAACTTAGGCTCCTATTCCAAAGCCATGACCTTGAGAAGTGGAAAGAGCCTCCTCCATCTCAGCAAGCTGCACCAAACATTATTTCTCAGCCCAGTTAAAACATTTATTATACTTGTTTGCCCCCAGTTTAATATTTCCTATAAATGGGAATGATACTTTCATGATTATTGCGAAGATGAAGATGCTATCTCTCCAGTTTACATGATGCAAATGGTAAATAGGAGTGTTTTCTCAGAGCTGGTCTAGCTTCTGGTTTGATTTAAAAGTGATATACTCAAGATCTATTTTGTAAAGTGAAATTCCACACAATAGAAACTCCCCTAATAGCCTTCCTGACAAAAATGCCAACTCCATCTTTATCAAGAAAATCTGATTATCCACTATATTATCCAATACGTAACACATCAATAGGTACCCTGCCGTGCAAAATTGTTCATAAGCCATATTTTAAAGGTTTAAGAGATGCTCGATGTGTTCCATTTGCAATGTATCTTGTAATATTTCTGCTATGTAGTGGAATTTATTTGCAAGAGATGATAAGAGGCAAAGGATGTTAGAATAGCAAAAAACGTTTTTATGAATTAATGTTTAATGGTAACAAGATGTGAATAAATTTAAACTTGTTAAATAAGAAAAGACAGTATCTCTCAAGTTAACAGCAGTGTCTGGCAGAGAGCTAGGTACTCATTAAATAAAGGGCAATATTGTTATTTTTATCACTACTGCTACTAACAAATGAACATTTTAAAATGCAATGTATGTCCAGATTAGATATTTCCATTAATTGCTGCTATGATAAGTAGCTTCTTTATAGATTGATTTCAGAAAGAAGGGAGAGAGGGGAGAGAGACATAGAAACATCGATAATGAGAAAGAATCATTGATTAGCTGCCTCCTGCATGCCCCCTACTGGGGATCGAGCCTGCAACTCGGGAATGTGCCCTTGACTGGAATCGAAACAGGGACCCTTCAGTCCGCAGATCGATGCACTAGCCACTGAGCCAAACCAGCTAGGGCAAAAGTAGATTTTTGTAGGAAGGCCTGGTGAACCCTGGGAAGGGTGGGACTGAGGCTATACTTGAAGAACAGAACATCAAGCCCTGCCCAGGCCTACAGGATTCCATGAACAAAGGAGTGGACATGGATAAGATTGGTTTCATAATATGATGTCCCACAATACTCTTTGGAAGGGTTCAAGTTGCTTTTCCATTGCCAAGCAATAATTTTTTGGCTTTAGTTAAATTAAAATGAAAAGTGTGGCCCTAGCCAGTTTGCTCAGTGGATAAAGCATTGGCCTGTGGACCAAAGGGTTCCAGGTTTGATTCCTGACAAGGGTATGTGCCTCAATTGCAGGCTCCTCCCCAGTCTGGACCTTGGTCAAGGTGCAGGCAGGAGGCAACCAATCGATATCTTTCTTTCACATCAATATTTCTGTCTTTCCCTCTCTCTTCCACTGTCTCTAAAAATTAATGGAAACATATTCTCAGGTAAGGAAAGTAAAAAAGGAAGGAAGGAAGGAAGAAAGGAAGGAAGGAAGGAAGGAAGGAAGGAAGGAAGGAAGGAAGGAAGGAAGGAAGGAAACTTTGCTCAGCTATGAACCAGGAAGTCATGATTATTTCTTTGTCAAGGCACATGCCCAGATTTCAGGCTCTATCCCCAGTAGGGAGCATGTAGGAGGCAGCCAACCAATGATTATCATTGATATCTCTCTCTCTCTCTCTCCACCTCTCCCTTCCTCTCTAAAATAAAAAAAAAAAAAAGTATATATTTTTAAAAAGTGTGAAACCTGGCTATATTGCTAAGTGGAATTCTTGGGAAGCTATGAAGATCTATCACTTAGATTTTTCTGGCCTCAGTTTTTCTCATGTTTGCAATTTTGGGGTAGACCAGTTGAACCATAAATCCTCCCCAGTTCTCAGTAATAATGTAACTATAGTTAATAAATAATGTCTATGTTCCAAACACTGGACAATCACTATTTTTTAATATATTTTATTGTTTTTTTACAGAGAGGAAGGGAGAGTGATAGAGAGTTAGAAACATTGGATAAGAGAGAAACATCCATCGGCTGCCTCCTGCACACCCCTTACTGGGGATGTGCCCACAACCAAAGTACATGACCTTGACCAGAATTGAACCTCGGATCCTTGAGTCCACAAGCCAACACTCTATCCACTGAGCCAAACCAGTTAGGGCTGGACAATCACTTTTAAGTTTCACAATAATGCTTTGAGTTATAGGTTATTTTTATCCCCCACTTACAGTTAAGAAAACTGGGGCTCACAGGAATTTTATTCAGTTGGTCATGTTCATATAGCTAGTATGTGGCAAAGTAGGAATCAGTGTTCGGGGGGGGTCTGACACCAAATTCCATTTTATAAACATCATAATAAACTATCTCAAGTTCTGTGATTTGAGGGCGTTGTGCAGAACCTGTTCTATATCTAATTAAAAGTATATTATGGAGGTAAAGGTGGAGTCAAGTGACATTTGAACATTAAATATGTTAAGATTCTTGGGCAATAACAACAACAACAACAAAAATGCAAAAGAAATAGTTAATACTCAATAATGCAAGTTTAAAAAACTCATTAACATTTAAAGGCCCAAGGGAAAGTACACAGTGAAAATGTTAATGGTTTTATGAGGTTAAAATAAATTTGCAAGTATTTAAGCATGGAGGCAAAGGAAATAACATTATAAATAGTTTTAAATTGCCTAATCTTTGACTTACTAAATCTAATAATGTGCCTTCTGACTTTGCACAGAATAAGAAGGTGTTTCTGTGTTATTTCAGAGGGAAGGGACAGGAACCCCTCAAACCATCTGCAGGCTCCTTCTGCTAATTTCAGAAAGGTTGACCATTCTCCTACAGGGTCATCATATCATGCTAAAAGTACAAGGAAATTTGCTGTAGTCTAGCATAAACTCAAAATAAATATTTGTAAATCCCAAAGCTAAATAGTATATATCTTAGATGTAAATCAAATCTAAAAAACAGAGGCAGTTCATAACCACTACTGGAAAAATTTGTAGTTAAAAATAAATGCCTACCTCATGGCCAAAAAAGCCATTTTCTCATACAAAGAGTCACATTAGTATCTTAGCCCAAGAGGTGGCAAACATTCTCTGTAAAGGACCAGACAAGTCTTTTAGGCTTTTCAGGCCTATAAAATCAAGAATATTATGTATGCACTTAATATAATAAATAAAGAAAACACATTTCCACGAATGTTTTCCTGTTGTAATTAAAAACATAACAATGCTTTACAATTCATTGCAGTATTACAGTTCTAGTAATGAAATTGTGGAATTCTTTTTGAGGGGGTACCATTTTATTTAATTGGCCCCAAGTGTTTCCTATCATCAAATCATTTGCTAAGTTTAATATGTAAAGACTATTTTTCATTCACTGGTAATACACAGACACCTGGCAATGCCAATCTGGCCTTAGTCCAAAGTGGTGGTAATTCATGCATGAGGTCACAGTTTCCTAAAGGGTTGTGCTAAAATTCGAAGGGATGTTGTAAAGAGCTCTGACCTCCAAAGTGCCATACCTGTGACAAGCAGTGAATGTCTTCTTCAGAATGATCTACTGCTCTATTTCTTTTTAAACTTTATTATTATTATTATTATTGCTGATTTGAGAGCGAGAAAGGGAGAGGGAGAGAAAAAAAAACATCGGTCAGTTGCTCTTGAACATGTCCTGACTGGGTATTGAGCCCACAACCTGGGTATGTGGTCTGACTGGGAAGTGAACCTATGACCCTAGGGTGCATGGGCTGATGCTCCAAGCAACTGAGTCACACTGACCAGGACTACCACTCTGTTTCTTTAATTCAAAAATGCAATTGTGAAAGAGCATATAGAGAAAATTCAATTTCACTTCAACTTAATATAAAATAAGCTAGTACAAGGTAACATCCATTTCTGCATGTGCTTTCTGTAGAACCAGGCATAAAATGAAGACGATAATAAGTAACATTTATTATTTCCTGTATGCAGATGTTATTCCAAGTATTTTGTTTATTTCCTCATTTAATCCTCCTTGAAAACTGTATCATCTTACAGACGATGAAGTTGAGGGACAAAAAGTTGAGTAACTTGCCTACGTTAATTTAGGGATAAGGGAAATAAAGCCAAGCAAGGTTGAATAACATGTCCAAGGTTACTCAGCTAGGAAAGGCTAGAGCTGAGATCATAATCCAACCAGCCAGGGTCCAAAGAACTAGACCTCTCAGTAGTTCATGAAGGAAGTTTATCTTAATGAAATTAAAACTATATATATGAACTTATATAAATTGTAAAATAATGTATTAATGTTCCTATTTTAATTATGATTATTATTTTTAGTTGAGGATGATGAATGCAAAAACAATATTAAAACATTTAATAGAGAACTACTGGAGTGAACATAATCTGACTTGAGTCAACCCTTTCATCTCCCGTCCATATTAATAGGATTACCTCATTTCTTTTCTATGACTAAGATACATTCTCCTTAGTTACATTAGACAAAAGGAATATTTTCCCACCAAAACACTGTATAAATTCCACAACAAGTCCATGTAAATTGAGGGTAAAAACATTACATAAAGAAGAATCTGTAAGTATAAACAAATAATTTTTGAACAAATATAATGTCTGAAAACCTATAAATGTTACTTTAGGTCTTGCTAACTAGTGGTATCTTCTTTTGTAAGAAATAGCAACTCACAAAGCTGTGTTTTTACTTGTGAGCATAACACTGTGAAAAATATTCCCTTGTATGATTTTCTAAGCAATATAATGAAAAATAAAATTCTAATGTCATTCAAAAAAAGTATATCAAAGTGAAGTAACTTCCCAAAACTTGCTCATTCATTCAAAATTGCTTTATTTTGTGTTTAAAGTAGGTATAATAACTGTACATCTATTCAGGATCATGGTCATAATTCCTTTTTGTGTGCATATGTGTGCATGTACACATATGTGCATGTGTTTCCTTTACTATGTTCCTCTTCCTTGGTGCTTTTTCAGGGATCTTATTAATTTTAATTTGTCTCCTATAACCTACCATATGTGCAAAATAAGAGACTGTGTAATATTCAATCTCAAAGGAGTTGTATAGATTAAATAAGTTATTATATAAAACACTTAGAGACTTCCAGTCTGGAACAAGATGTTATAGGCTCCCATAGCCCCACATTCTCCCTCTGAGGACAACTTAATGCCCTGGAAAATAACTTCACAACCAACCGATAAAAGGACTCAGAGAGCTGGAAAGAAGAATGTAGACCAGCAATGGAGCTCAGGACCTGAGGAATGACAACACTGCAGTTTCCTAGGTTTTCTATTTCACATAGTGGAGGGAAAGGGAAAGCTTAAGAGGGACCTCCTGGAGAGCCCCAGACCTGTTCACACCCCAGGCAGTGACTGGCAGAGATCTAGCTGAAGAGCATCTTTAAGTCCCTATGGACCAACCTAACCACAGTTGCATAAATCACTGAGACACTTACTATTCAGGCAAAGTGACCCACCCCCTACCCTCCATTCAGTGGCATGAGACCCATGCTCAGAATCTTCTGGCTCTCCTCCCCACACCAGCAGAAGATGACCCAGGATATTACTTTAGCACCAGTAGGAATTGAGCAGCATCAAGACAATGAAATAGGTCAGAGTTGCACAGAAAAGGCTGTGAAATCTTAACTGTCACTGGTACTAGAGCCCACAGAAGTAGGCCAGAACCTATGTGCTAAATGCAAACATGGTGCCTACAAGCTAAAATAGAAGGTTTAAACAGAGCCTCGTAGCCATAACAAATACAATGCCCAGGATACGTTAGGAAAGTCATTCATCCTACCTAGAACAGGGAAAATCACAACTTGAATGAGAAGAGATAATTAACTGATTCCATTTAGATGGTGGAGGGGATATCAAGACATTCTCAGATGAAGAGAATTTGTCTTGGCAACAGACCAACTCTAAGAGAGAAACTAAACTCTGGCAGTCGAATGACCCTTTCACAGGGATTGCCTAAGACCATCCTGCATATTAGATATTTACATTATGGTTCATAACAGTAGCAACATCACAGTTATAAAGTAGCAACAAAAATAATTTTATGGTTGGGTCACAACATGAGGAACTGTATTTAAAGGGCCGGAAGGTTGAGAACCACTGCGCTAAAGGAAGTTCTCTAAGACAAAAGGAAATGATGAAAGAAGGAATACCTGGTAAGAAGAAAAATAATGGAAAGAGTAAAATTATAGGTAAAGAAAATGTATTTTTCTTTTCTTTTATGCTTTCTAACTTATGGTTGATGGTTTTAGAAAAATTATAAGACTGTGATAGTTGATTATCAATGCATGTAGAGGAAATATTGAAAATAACTATAAACAGTTGAAAGTATTTTCATTTCCACATTAAGGGATTACTTGATTTAGTTAAAATATATATTGGATCATATTAAGTGCTTGGTACTAGTCTACATGCCAGAGACACATGGATCTTTCTGTTGGGGAGTTTGTTGACTAGTGGGTAAGCAATATGAAAATAAGATATTACAACTCACTTTCATCCATGTGATCAGAAAAATATATGCAGCTATGTGATAGAAACTAGAAAGTTAATACATCCTGTTAGAGCAAGAAAGACTCAAGGAAGACAAAACTGTAAGTAAAGTTTTAAGGACTAAAAGGAGTTTTCCTGGTATACAACTTGAATGAACATCAATTCAAACAACATAAAACCATGACCCAAATGCCTTAGCCTATATGAAAATATATTATCTCACATAACAATAAACCCAGAGGCAGAATCAGGTACTGTATGTGTATGTAAACAACATTCTGGAAAACTCTTACAAACACCCATTAATAATGATGTTCATTTTTCACTCATGCTTCCTCCCCATTCTTGGTCAGCTGCACTCCATTCCATGTCATCTTCACTGTTTTTCCACATTGTCTTCACCCCAGGAACCAAACCATCCGGGTATCCTGCTCCTGAACATTTGTGATCATCATAGTGGAGTTAAAGATAATATAGAGATCCTCCCTCTGGCTCTTGAACATGACATCATGTGGCAAATATGACTTCTTATATTTCATTGGCACATTAAATCACATGCCTACCTATGGATCTCTCTATCTACCTATCCATGCATCCATCCATCCATCTGAAGAGATTTATTGTAAGGAACTGGCTGACACAATTATGAAGGCTGACAGGCCCCAGAATTTGCAGTCTTCAAGCTAGAAACCCAAGAGAGCTGATAGTGTGTGTTCCAATGTAAAGGCCAGCAGACTTGGGATCCCAAAAGAGCAGATGTTTCAGTTCAAGTCTGAAGGCAGGAAAAAAAACAATGTTCCAGCTTAAAGCAGTAAGACAGGAGAAACTGCTTGCTATGATGTGTGTTGACCATCAGGGGGCGGTCTGGAATGAAGGAAGACCCTGGCCAGCAGCCAGAAGAAAGGTCCGTCCTGCTGACAGCTAGAAGGCCCCGATAAGCCCTGATCACCGGGTAGGCCTAGGGACCCCACCCATGCATGAATTTCATACCCTGGGCCTCTAGTTTATTTTTATTTATGACAGTAGATTAAAACTTATTAACTCTATCTACTCAGGTAATGAAAGTGAAGAGGTACTCATAGTTTGTAAAAAAAACTTTAAAAATAAAAACAACTCCCTTTTAAATCACATATTAGATGGATTCATAAATTGAAACCTGCTTAATTGGCCATTAAAAGCTGTAGGACAATGTTGTCTCTCTGTATTTTAAGAATTAAGTCCCAGCTGTTTTGAGAAAGCAACCAGAAGATTGAGAGAAAATGCCAAGTACCCTGGGGAGAGATGGGAAGTAAAACGCCACATTAACTTCTATTGTTCCCAAATCATTGCACACTGGTCGCAACTGTAAATACTGTAAGTGGATCGCCTATTTAAAAGGTAACCTGCTTTTCACAAGGAAAGGTATCCCATTTCATCATGGGGACAACACACTTCAAAAATAAACAGGATAATATTCTTGATTCATAATGTATCCTCAAGCAGTTTAACCATTAAATGTTTACCCATTTAATTTGGCAAGTGCTTTATTTTAATTACAAAAGCCAATATGTTTACTGTCCCTATAACATAAGGAAAGTCTACAACATCTTAACTAATAAAAGC
>PVJC01001352.1:64924-77894 GCA_004026665.1 Murina feae
TGATGGGTGGTGTCGGAGTAGGGAGAGATCGGCGGGGTGATGGGTGATGTGTGTGGGGTGGGTGGAGCGAGATGTGTGGGTGGCAGGTTGTGCCGGTGCAGGCTGGGCTGAGGGACCCCCGAGTGCACAAATTTTTGTGCACCGAGCCCCTAGTAATGTAATAAACAGTTTCCATCCCTTAATGGTTCATAAAACAAAAGTTATCTCTCACTCATCTTCCTGTGCGATGGAGGTAAACCAAATTCACAACTGACAATGAAAGATGGAAACACATGCATGCTATTGGCACCCAGTGCATGGGTTCATGCACCAGTGGGGTCCCTCGGCCTGGTCTGCAGGGATCAGGCTGAAACTGGCACTCTGACATCCCCCGAGGGGTCCCAGATTGTGAGAGGGCACAGGTCAGGCCGAGGGACCCCTCTGGTGCAACATCAGAGATGGAGAGGGGCCACGGGAGGCATGTCTGGTCCATCTTGCCCAGTCCCAACTGGCTGGACCCCAGCAGCAAGCTAACCTACTGGTCAGAGCATCTGTCCCCTGGTGGTCAGTGTGCATCACAGTGCCTGGTTGAAAGAACAGTCAGACACTTAGCATATTAGGTTTTTATAATATAGGATGTGGTTGATAGCTGCCTATACTTCTTTTCTAGATAGATGTTTAGCTTGGCTGTATTGTTTTCCTCAACACAATTATGAGTATCAAGCTTGGCCTTTCAGGACTAGGAGACTCACATTTGGCCTGTCTTCACTGATTCATTTTGTACAATTATAAAATGGATATCATCATAATCCATATTCAAATTTTTAACATATTTTTTGCGGGAAACGAGTAAAATCGGATCCACCAGGGAGACTGTCAATGGACATGAGGAAACATACATTGGAACCTCTAATTGGAACCGGCATGTTTTATGTCATTGTCGTGTGTGTGCCACTCATAAACTACGCAGTGAAACGCGGTACATGTGCAAGTTTTGTAATGTACTCCTGCACAAAGGGAAGTGTTTCGAACGCTACCACACAGTGAAGCACTATTAGGTTATAGTTTGTTTTTTTTTATAAGATCTGTTGAAAATTTCGAAAAAATATTGTAATTTTGTATAAATAAAATTATTTTGATTGTGAAAGAGTGTTTTTTATGTTTACCTAGAATGTAGTAATTTTGTGTACATAAAAATACAATAACACATATTTCACAAAGTAAATAGAGACCTCTTTTTAAACTAAAACACTCTAAGTTTCATAGAAAAATATCAAATAGATCGAAAGATACGAATATTTTATGGAAAGTCTAATTTTGGCGAGAAAATATCAAAAAAGCCCTGCATTACGATGCGATTTGGCGGGAAAATGCCCGATTACAAAGTGTTAACAACAAGCATGACCAGGCCAGCTCAGCATAAGACAACAAATGGACATGCATAAATATTTAAGAAGTACAAATAAATGAACAAGCTGATACATAAATATACCAATTCTCATATATTGACCTCAACATTAATTCAGAAAAATTGGAAATCATGTATAAAATTGTGGTTTTGGTTTTTTTTTTATTTAAAGTAGAAAAAATATCAAAGACTACTGCATTATTATTATGGATTATGGTTGAGTGCTTTGTTGATGAGTTGGAAATGTTTATATTAGTAATAAAATATATAATCCATAAAGTACTATATATTTAGAGAGAAAAATTTTTCCATAACTAATGTTTTATAATAAAAATGATTCACATAATTTGTTTTTCACTGACAATAATGCCAAAGTAAATTACTTTATAAAATTTATAAAATGTAGATAGTTTATTGTCCGTATGAAGTTCAACTTTGAAAAATTTTGTTCTGCAGAGGCAGTAGTAACTGAAATTATCAACAAATTTTGTAAAGTAATAATTAAATTTAGAAATGAACTATGGATTTTATATATTGCTTTCAAATCATGTAAAAATTTTCCATAGGTAAATTATCAGATCATAAAAATATTTAAAATATTTTATGTAATGAAATGCTATCACTTCTATCACTCTTAGCAGCATTCTAATGTAATATTTAGATCCAACTGTATTACTTATGCAGTACTTTGCAAATTTTAAAATATTGAATGATATAAGGCAAACCAAAAAGAGCACTATTTGTTCAATTTTATCAAATTTATATTTAATTAAGCATATATTTTAAGCTTAAAATGGCACAAAATATAAGTAAATTTAAAAAGATTAAAATAATCTAATTATAAAGGAGCATAGTATTTCAATAGACTTTTTTTCCTATGAAAATATACTAGTTGAAAATTAAGCACATTAAAAGATGTTCACCATCATCAGTCATTAAGGAAAAGTAAATCCAAAACACCATGGCAAACCACATTATACACACTAAGATGGCTACAATAAAAAGAGATAACAGGTGTTGGCAAGAATATGAAGAAATTGGAAGCCTTAGCTTGTAGAAATTTAAAATGGTGCCACTGCTTTAAAAAAATAGCTTGGCAGTTGCCTAAAAAGTTAAAATAGGGTTATCATATTACCAGTAATCAACTCCTAGATATACATCCAAGAGAACTGAAAACATATCTCCACACAAGGACTTGTACACAAATGTTCATAATGGCATTGTGTATAACTTGAGGCCTGGTGCACGAATTCATTCACCAGTGGGGTCCCTCGGCCTGACCTGAGGGATCAGGCCAAAACTTGCTCTCCAACATCACCTGAGGGGTCCCGGATTGTGAGAGAGTGCAGGCCAGACCCCCTGGTACACGACTGCGGCCAGGGAGGGACGTGGGAGGTTGGCCAGCCGGTGAGGGACTGTGGGAGGGCTCCAGGGCATGTCCGGCCTGTCTCACTCAGTCTCAATCAGCCAGACCACAGCAGCAAGCTAGACTACCAGTCGGAGCATCTGCCTCCTGGTGGTCAGTGCACGTCACAGCAAGTGGTTGAGTGGCCTTAGCATATCATCAGCATATTATGCTTAGATTGGTTGAATGGATGACCAGATAACTGGACACTTAGCATATTAGACTTTTATAATATAGGATAGCCCCAAAGTTGAAACAACCCAAATGCTCAACAATAGATGAATGGATAAAAATGTGGTATGTCCATACAATGGTAGTATATTAACAGGAATGATGGAACGTAAAAACATTATATTTAGTAAAAAAAAAAAAAAAAAAAAAAAGCCACATTTCTACTTATGTGAAATGTCAACAAAAGATGAACCTATAGAGGCAGAAAATAGACTAGTGCTTTCCTCAGGTGGAGGGATATTGATGGTCATGAGAGCAGGAAGATATAGGAGGTGAAGAGTAATTGGTAAAGAGTTTCTTTTCAAAACACTATTGAATTATATACTTCACAAATGTGAATGCATGGTATGTGAATTATAACCCTGTTTTCATTGATACTGCTATGTTACCTATTCTAATCACCATTTCAATTTGTATATTCTAAAGGATTAAAAATAAAACAATGTTATTCAAAATTCACAAACTGTTAAATTTTATCCAAAAGCATAAGTGAAAGAAAACAAAAAATACTGAAAATGACAATTATGTTTTCAAAGTTATTTTCCTACAACATCTATAATATATTACATTAAAAAGAAATACAAACTGCTTTGCTATGTAGGATGTATTTCAAAATAAATACTTTAAATCAAAATGATTTAAAGCAAAATTGAAAGCAATTCTAGCATATATAGGGTAGGGCAAAAGTAGGTTTACAGTTGTTCATATGGAAAATAATATCCTATATAATAAATCCTATATAATAAAAGCATAATATGCAAATAAACTGAACAGCCAAACAGTGGAATGACCATCCAGACAACCATCCACATGACCATCTGGATGACCATCGGGACCACGCTATGACACCCATCAGCACCAGGCCAGCCAAGGCGGGTGTGATGCAATTGGTCAGGGCCTGGTCATTGCTTCATGATTGCCCTGCAGAGGGAGGCTCAGGTCACCAGCTGGCGGGGTGATCAATCAGGGGGACTCCAAAATTACCCCAAAGAGGGTGGCCCAGGCCACCAACCAGTGGGCTGCGTTGGATGAGCAGGGCCTCCCTCTGTGAGGGATGCCCGGGTCCCGGGTGTGAGAGGGAAGCCCAGGCTGGCAACTGGGGAAGGAAGGCCTACTCTTGCATGAGTTTCATGCACCGGGCCTCTAGTAATAATTATAAACAAGAATAAACTATTTTGCATACTCATAACTGTAAACCTACTTTTGCACCACCCTATATAAGCATATATGTGCTAGAGGCCCAGTACACGAATTCATGCACTGGTGGGGTTCCTTAGCCTGGCCTCGTCCCTCTCACAATCTGGGACCCCTCGGCGTTGTTGGACTGCAGGTTTTGGTGTGATTCTCACAGGACTGTAGTAGTGGGACCAATATGATATGAATTTTTTAATATTGGGAAGTATTATTCACCTATGAAGAACTCAGCCATGTGAAACTAAGAATGGGCCTAAACTGGCAGTCAGATATCCCTCTCACAATCTGGTATGGCTACCTCCTAACTGCTCGCCTGCCTGCCTGATCACCCCAATCACCTCTGCCTGACTGCCTGATTGCCCCTAACCACTCACCTGCTTGCCTAATAACCCCTAACTGCTTCTGCCTGCCTGCTTCATCACCCCTAACCACTCTCCTGCCTGCCTGATAGCCTTGGTCTCTGGTTGTTCTAGTTGTTCCATCTTTTTGGTCTCTGAGCTTTTATTATATAGGACTAGGGGCCCGGTACACAAAAATTTGTGCACTCAGGGGTGTCCCTCAGTCCGGCCTGTGCCCTCTCACAGTCTGGGACTCCTTGGGGGATGTCCACCTGCTGGTGTGCCTGGCCAGCCTGGGTGAGGGGCTGATGGCTGTTTGCAGGCTAACCAAACCCCCAGTGGAGATACTCACCCCATAGGGGTGTGGCCAGCCTGGGTGAGAGGCTGAGGGCCATTTTCAGGCTGCCCACAGCTCCCATTGACCCAATGTCCCAGCGAGGCTGGCTGGAATCAGGTTTCTGGGGTTTATTTATCTTCTATAATTGAAACTTTGTTACTTTGAGCAGAGGCCTAGGCAGGCAACGGAAGCCTCCTGGTTGCTTCAGCTTCGTGGCTTCTATAATTAAAACATTGTTGCTTGAGCAAAGGCTCACCGGCCTAGTCAGGCAGTTGCAATGGAAGGCTCCTGTTTACTCTAGCTCTGTGGCTGCCGGCCTCCATCTTGGCTGGATTAATTTGCATACAGCAGCTCTGATTGGTTGGGAGGCGTGGCTTGGCTTATGGGCATGGCTTGGGTGTCTTGGAGTGATGGTCAATTTTCATATTATTCTCTTATTATATTAGATTCCTTTTCCTCTTTAGATGATTTCTTCTATTGTGTTCCCATCATAGAATTTTACCTTAGTGTCATTTTAAGCCATTATATTGTGAAATATACCTTTAGAAAAATTCACCAGAGATGGACAACTTCATAATTTATCATGATGCACCTTCATGTACCCACCAGTTAGGAGACAACATTCACAGCAACATGGAAGCCTCCCCTGTCCCATCACAACCTTTGTCTCCCTCTCCGACATAACCACTTGTATTTCTGTATGCATTGTATGGAGCTTTCTTTCTTGTAGTTCATGCATCCATCAGGGAATATTATGTATTATTACTCTGCTCCATGCATATTCCTCTTTTTCACCATTATATGTGTGCTCCCTAAGGAACTCCATTCACACAGCTGAGAATAGGAGACGTTTCTGTATAAAAATGAAACTTAGTCCTGTGATCATCTTTCTGACTACATGCCCCCAAATTAAATGATTCATCATCACAAATTACCTTTAATAATATTTTAGATAATAACTGTATTAAAGTCTCATCCAATTTTCTGGTGATAGAAGAATTGAAAACCATGTCATGATGTGTATAAAAACCTGTTCTCAGTCTTTAGATTCCAATTACACATTCATGCTTTCACATTTCTCTTTGTTTGAAATCCGAAGTTATTAACCCCTGGGGTCAATGCAGCATAGAAAGATTCACAATGTGTGAAAGAGTATCATTTGTTCATAAAGTGCATAAAGGTAAAATATTTTGAAAGGAAAGATGGGAAATAAGAACATCCAGGAGCTCAACTGAAAGGTCACTGGTCAATTAATTCTAGTCATGATTACTTGTTGAACATGGAAATTGATTTCCCCCAAACTCTCTGAGCCTGACTTCTTCGAAAGTTCCATGGACATTGCCAGGGTACACATAGGCCAGTTAGAAATCCCGTTTATCATTTCCAAAATTTGCTCTGGGACCATTTCTCTTTCTCATTATACTCACTTATCCAACCTCATCTCACACACACACACACACACACACACACACACACACA
The DNA here is from genome assembly GCA_004026665.1 of Murina feae. NCBI lineage: Eukaryota > Metazoa > Chordata > Mammalia > Chiroptera > Vespertilionidae > Murina > Murina feae. The sequence goes on from PVJC01001352.1 coordinate 71,296, forward strand.
CACACACAAAGTGAGGTCTCCCATATTTACATCTCCAGCCTAGAGATCTCCCTTAACTCCAGATGGATATATACAACCTGCTATTTGATATCTCCATTTGGATGTCAAATAACATCTCATAATGAATACTTCACAACCTCGAATACTGATGTTCATTCCCAACCTTAACTCTATCCCCCTTTAGTTTTAGCAATGAGAAAATCCACCATTCATTTTACTTAGGGTAAATATTTCTTGCTATTCCTTGAACACATCAGGCACACTTCTTCTGCTGAGTCTTTGCTCTGATTTCCTGAGTACAGAACTCCCTTCACCCAGAGGCCTGCCTACCCTGTTTCTTCTTTCTAGTCTTTGCTTAAATATCACTGTATTTCCAATGCGTTCACTAACCATCTTCACTACAGCAAGTCTCTTCTCACCTGTTCACTGCACACTCTCTCTCTTCTTGGCTTTATGGAGCACTTACCATTTGACAGGCTATACACCTTACTTACTTCTTTATCATATATCTTTTCCCACTAGAATGTAAGCTTCATGGAAACTGGAACTCTATTGTATACATTTTATTCCATAATCCCTGCACCCAGAGGACTCTCTTTGACATGGTAGCCTCTTAGAAAATATTTACCAAATTTAAGAATGTATAAATTAATCATGTAACAGACATCAACAAAGTAGGTTCTCTGTACCAAGTGTATGGGATGACTTCAGGGTCAAGCCAAGCGTGATGCTGATGAAAAGATATGAATAAACAGAAAGGGAACTTACATTGCAAGAGCTATCTGCCCCAAAGAAAAAAACTGACATATAGCAGCATAGAAAGACATAGACATCAAATCCATTTGAATTACTACTGACTGGGAAAAGGTTAATATTCATGGAACACTAACAGCAGGATTTGTACTACTGCCTACTTCCCAGGGCACTACAGTGAACTTTTAGTATTAAATGTGCAAATTGTTAAACAGTGACTTTAAGATCTAACATTTATTAGTAACATCTCTTATTTGAGCAATCCAATCAGAAAAGGTTAACTGGTTGCAATGTTGAAATATAATCATCTCTCTTTTTTTTTTCAAATTTAAGGGTTAATTCTGGCTTTCTAAGTATGTACAATGATGCAAAGTATCACAGGAAAGAACACAGTGCCAAAGGAGCAATTTCTATTCTTCAATTTGAAAAGGAACTGGCACACAAGTTTCTTTTGAATGTGAAAATGACACTGTCTGAACTTTTAGAGTAAGGGCCCTTCAGAGAGGTTACCTTCTTGCACTACAAACTTTCACTTCATTCCTCACGTCAACTAAACAGGCATTTGAATATCTGATTAGCAAGAGAACTTGATATACGTTGGAATAAACATTTTCTTCTATTGTGTAGTTATTTGGTGCAGACTCTGAAGCACTGGAATTTTTCTGTGTGAGTGTGTTGGGATCGTGGTGACAGCCTTCTTTTATCTCGTTTCAGCGGTGCATTACAGGGCTTGGACTTAATAAAGGATGAACTCTCTTCCCATCAATGTGCAGCCATAGAATCAATGTACAAATGGTGACTCACTCCCATAAGTGGAGCGGGATTTCATAATTTTACACAGATTTCCATAGAAAATCACTCATGCTTTATTGTGTATATAATCAATTGCTAAGAAATTGGCATAGAACATCCCACCCTCACCCCCCCACTCCCAGCTGCCTGGTACTATATATCTGAATTTTGGCAGTGTTCCATACTTCTAAACATGCATGTTCATCATGCTACCACCTGTATGAAAGGTCAATAAGATTCACCACCTTAACACTGAGTATCACAGTGCTTCGCATACACCAGGTCTTCAAAAACACATCAGCAATCTTTGTGTAAATATGGGAGCTAGAAAATTGTCAATCTTTTAAAGATTGTTTATTGTATATGTCTTCCAAATAGAACGTAATCTTTATGAAATCTGAACTTCTGCTTTGTTCATTTTATTCTATGTTCCCAGTACCTAGATGGGTACATCAGAAATGGTTAAAATTATCTAATTCTTTGGTTAAAGTCAAATTTTCAGACTTAGTGTAGATTTATGAAGTAGATAATTTTAGTGTCCATGATTCACCTATGGACCAAGCTAATTTAAAAAATAATGTTTTCTTTTTATTTCAGAGAGATGGGAGGTGGGGAGGGAAACATAGCTGACAAAGAAATATCAGTCAATTGGCCACTTCCAGCATGCCCCCTACTGAGGAGGGAGCCCACAACTGGGCACTTGCCCTCACCCTTGACTGGGAATCAACCAGCAACCTCCTGGTGCATGAGACCTCAGTCAATCAACTGAGCCATGCTGGCCAGGCCACACAATCTTATATTTTAAAAAGGGGAGTGATATGTTTTTTTGCAAGATCAAAAACCATTAAAGACATTATTACATAATCTCTCTCAAAGCGTTCACTGAAAATTTATTTTTTTTGAAATATGTTCTCATCTCTATTTAAAGTTTGGTATTCTAAGGATCTCACTTAGAAAAATCTACAGTTTTCTTCTTCACATGCAAATTCTTTTTTTTAAAAATAGAATTATAAATAAAGTTAAATGTAAATGATCCTTGCTTAAAATTGTGTTTACTACACCAGTATGGCTTTGGTGACTTATGTTTTATTCTAGCTTAGGGAGAACTTGCATAACATCCATAAAATTGGATTGGCTCTTTTGTTAAGGAGTGGTTATCTTGATTCTGAAAACGTTTAGCAAACAGCTATCCCACCTAATGTTCAACAAACAAATCACTGTCACCACTGAGCATTCAAACAGAAGAAATAATTCATTTGCTAATCATCTTTGCAATTGGTGTTCTTGTTACTTTTCAAGAGTTCTCTGGAAATCACCATTCTCTTTTTTATGGTGCTATTTATAATAGGCATGACCTATTTAATAAATTTTATGAAAACTCCTCTCACCTTTGTGTGTGTGTGTGCATGTGTGTGTGTGTGTAGTTGCAGTGCAAAACAGTAAACAAAAACCTTCTTTCATGTGTATAGATATCCACCCATCTTCACTTTAAAATATCTTTTTTTTAAATTTATCTTTTTGTTCAGATTATTACAGTTGTTCCTCTTTTTTCCCCCATAGTTCCCCTCTTCCCAGTTCCCACCCCACCCTCTGTCCCCACCCCCACCCCACCTCCGCTGTCCTCATCCATAGGTGTATGATCATTGTCCATTCTCTTCCTGTACCCCCAATACCCTTTACCCCCGAAAATTGTCAGTCCACTCCCTTTCTATGCCTTTGATTCTATTCTATTCACCAGTTTATTCTGTTCATCGGATTTTTTATTCACTTGATTTTTAGATTCACTTGTTGATAGATATGTATTTGTTGTTCATAATTTTTATCTTTATTTTTTCTTCATCCTCTTCTCAAATGATACCTTTCAGCATTTCATATAATACTGGTTGAGTGGTGATGAACTCCTTTAGCTTTTTCTTGTCTGTGAAGCTCTTTATCTGACCTTCAATTCTGAATGATAGCTTTGCTGGGTAAAGTAATTTTGGCTGTAGGTTCTTGCTGTTCATCACTTTGAAGATTTCTTGCCACTCCCTTCTACCCTGCAAAGTTTCTGTTGAGAAATCAGGTGATAGTCATATGGGTTCCCCCTTGTAGGTAACTAACTGCTTTTCTCTTGCAGCTTTTAAGATTCTCTCATTGTCTTTTGCTCTTGGCATTTTGATTATGGTGTGTCTTGGTGTGGTCCTTCTTAGGTTCCTTTTGCTTGGGGTTCTCTGTGCTTCCTGGACTTGGAAGTCTATTTCTTTCACCAGGTGGGGGAAATTTTCTGTCATTATTTCTTCAAATAGGTTTTCAATATCTTGCTCTTTCTCTTCTTCTGGCACCCCTATAATTCTGATGTTGGTACTCTTGAAGTTGTCCCAGAGACTCCTTACACTATATTCATACTTTTTGATTCTTTTTTTCACACCCAGCTGGATGGTTGTGGGGGAGTTGGGAGATCAACTGAAAGACTTGCATGCATGCATAGGAGAATAATCAGTGGACACGGGAAACTGGGGGTTAGGAAGGAGGGGGGAAGGGCAAGGGGAAAAAATGGAGCTCTATCTATCATCTGTTGTAATACTTATCTATCACTTGTTGTAATACTTTAAGCAATGAAATAAAATAAAAAAAAATAAAAATAAAGAATAAAAAAATAAAAATAAAAATAATTATATTCCCTCCCCCCCCCCCCCAAAAAAAAAGATAAAATATCTTTTAAGCCCTAGCTGGTTTGTCTCAGTGGATAGAGCATTGGACTGTGGACTGAAGGGTCCCTGATTCAGTTCATGGTCAGGGCACATGCCTAGGTTGCAGGCTCAATCTCCAGTAGGAGGCATGCAGGAGGCAGCCAATCAATGATTCTCTCTAATCATCGATGTTTCTCTCTCTCTCTCTCTCCCTCTCCTTTCCTCTCTGAAATCAAAACATTTAAAAAAAATCTTTTGATTAGTTAAAAAGCTAATATCATATTGAGATATTCACTGGGTTGATTTATCCTACAATTTAATTTATATTTTGACATTAAATATTAAATTTTCATCCTGACAATATAACAGATTAAATATTCTAAAATCTCCTCCAACCATAGAACACATAATACTGGCAAGGATCCATTAACGAGTTGGTTTAACTCCTCTGTGGACAACCACACAGCTCTGCAGGTTTTAGCTTCTGCAGGCTCCAGCCAGAGAGCACAGCAAAGTCTCTCTTCCTTTGAGTTCACAACCTGGTATGGAGCTCTTCTCTGACTGCAGCAAAGCTCCCCAAAGCTCCCCAGTGGCAGAATTCTCATCACACTGCATAATGCAGCACCTTTATCCAGCCCATGCCAAGGAAATCTTTGATATTTTATGTTTATTGATTTTAGAGAGTGGAAGGGAGAGATCAAGAGAGAGAGAGAAACATCGATGTGGCTAAAGGGTTCCAAGCATCTTCTATAGTGGATGCTCTGAGACCCAGCCAAGACTGTTCTCCAGCTGCTGGGTGCCTTGCTTGCTATAGACTCATAGCACAAGCCTCCCTAGGAGGTGCACTGGACCAAAAGTAGCCCCATCCCCAAACTCCCGTAGTTAGGCCCCTGTCCCAGGACAGTCCATATCTACCCAACCTCTGGTTTGTGATTTCTGAAGGATCGTTGCATCTTCAAAGCTTCACATGAAACCCTAATTGCAGCTACCTTGAATGTCAACTTCTCCTTCTGCTCTAATTGCTCTAATTTCCCCGCAGGGCAAACTAGTGCAGGCAAGTCTCCACTAGCCTGACCTTACTATCTCCAACTTTCTAATCCAATGGATCACTACACCTTCAAAATTCACACTTGCAGACTGTCAGTTATAATTGTCTTGATCTTCAAATCCCAGAAAGATATTTCTATGTGAGTGAGTTTGCTTAGGATTACCTATTTCATCCTCACCACCCCATGAGGATAAAGAGCATGTCCACTTTCTCATACTACATCCAGGCTGGTCTTCTATTTAGAGAAGAGTCACAAGAAAGAAGTGCAGTTGCTGGTGTTCTTTCCTCAAATATTTAAGAAGTCCACAGGTGCTGCATCTGATTATGTTCGATCCAGTGCAAATAAAGAAACCCCAAGTCAAGGTCCTCATTGCTCATGCAGAAAATTCTTGACTATTAACCTTGTCTCTGAAACAGGCATGGCTCTGATGTTATTTTTTAATACTTCCTGCCATTCTGCATCGTTTTCTTGGACAGAGTAGTATGAGTCTGTCTTTCAATCTGTCTCCATCTGTAACATACTAGTCAAGAATCCTTGGCATTTGTGTCTGATGCTGTTCCCTGTTTCACTGCTGATTAAAATGTCCTACACCTTTACTGTCTTTGATCCTTTTGTTAAGTTTCTTGAGAGGGTGACACATGGTTTGAAAGTGACATTTACATTTTCATATTTTTGAGCTACCTGGATTTTTTCATATCATGCAAATTTGCAAGCATTTTCTCCTGTCATTAGCCATTATTTAAAAATAAAACCCCTATACTAAGTAATAATCTTGCCCAGTTGGTGAACAAGGATTATGATTTTCTTTTTTACTATTTTATTGATATGATGCACATACTTACAGATATTTTAATTCCTATGTTTTCAATTTTACTTAGGATACTAGAAATGGGATTACTGCATTGAAAGTTATGAGTACTTTGAGATCTTTGATAAATAATATAAACATTTTCAGGTGTTTGTTTTTTGCTAATTTAAATTTATTTTTACCATCAATATATGGAAACAGTGTTGCTAGAAATAATGTTAATTTGACATATTCAAGTGTCATATTTAAAAATTTCTAGTTAGTGTTTGATTTTTCTTATTGGCCTTCAATACATTAAGAATATGCATATTGCCCTGACTGATTTGATTTTTCTTATTGGCCTTCAATACATTAAGAATATGCATATTGCCCTGTTTGGTTTGGCTCAGTGGATAGAGCATCGGCCTGTGGACTGAAGGGTCCCAGGTTCGATTCCAGTGAAGGGCATGTACCTTGGTTGCGGGCACATCCCTACGAGGAGGTGTGCAGGAGGCAGCTGATTGATGTTTCTCTCTCATCAATGTTTCT